>JAGDQP010021109.1:10094-32228 GCA_022664845.1 Lepisma saccharinum | reverse complement strand
TATTTAAACACATTTATTTATACATACACATACATATTTAAATAAAAATATCGTCTCACCAGAAGATGGTGTCAGGTGTATAGACCGAAAAGCGCTTCGTTATTAATGTACACTAGTCAACAAATCAGGGAAGCAAGGCAGCAACAGGAGAAAGGATAACAGAAACTAGCGAAACAGAGCTACAAACGGAACCTAGTAGCTCTCCCATAACAGACACAGCAGATCCACACTGTATCATGGGCACTGTAGAGCCAAGGGTGACATAAGGGGACCTACGTCACAAAATGTGCAAAGGCGCAAAACCATTGTCGAAGAATCATCCCACTTGTGTGCTCTAATAGACAGAGTGTGCTTCTGTGACAGTGTATGGAAGTGTCGAATAGGAAGAATGCCACAAGAGTGAGATTTGCCGGAATCGATGTCCTGGAAAACTATAGGCAAGCTGGAAGCAGGGCAACCAGAGCGAATCATTGCAGAAGCGGTTGAAATGTTGCTCCATGTTATTTTCTGCCTAAGACTGTTTTAACAAACTAGAAATGTTCTGTGAAGTGGTGTCCACGATCCATGGCGGCACATGATTGCAGGTACTTAGTGCTAGTAGCGTATCGGAATATACGCTAAACAGTGACAGATCTCCAATGTGCACTGCTCACAGCAACAGAACGTAATCGCAAATTATCCGTAATCGCATACATGAAGATGGTCTTTATCCACGGAGATCATTGTTGTGTCCCCCATTGAGGACACATCTTAGGGCCTGTAGGAACTCGGGTGAGGCACATCGCGAGTGGAGGCCTGCCAGGTGTCACCCTCAGTCTGGAGACAGAAAAAGGACGGGCATTTATTTTATGGAAACGTGAAACCAATAATTAATCTACTCTTGTGCGTGAAAAATCTCAGTATGGTGGCGGTGAAAGTGGTACATACGCCAGTGGGTCACATACCAACTGCAAGTAATTCAGCATGGTAACCTGATAGCAGTGCGGTTTAGAGAAGAGAGCCTCGGGCTTCATGGTATCTCTATAGCAGTGGCAATTGACCATTCCGTAATTTTCATGGACGATAGTGCCCGTTCTCACGAGCTCAGCCGGTGCATGCCATGCTTCAGGAGTCAGGTATCGAGCGAATCCCACGTGCTCGTCATGAAGTCAGTTCTAAAGAACACGTCTGTGGTGCTATAGGGAGAGGTATTGCAGCTTCGTGGGACGTTCAACAGCTTCTTAACACCCTCCTGGAGGAGTGGCTCAGGATATCCCAAACTGCGATCGACAACCTCATTAATTCCATGCCCAAAAGGTATGCAGCTGTGTTAGCAGTTTATGGAGACCATACACCTTACTAGCGATAAGTTGCTTTTGTGTATATATCCGTTTGTACGGTCATATACTATCTTGTACCTTTACCTATCATGTGTTCTTTCCTGTTCCACGCGTGTCAACAGCCTCTGGGGCTCTACTTTACCCATTTTACAGCGTGGATCTGCTGTGCCTGTTGCGAGAGAGCGACTAGCTTCCGTCTACAGCACTTCTGTTGCTTGTTTCTGTCTTGTTCCCCCCAACCCTTTTCTTACCAGTGTACTTTTCTGAAACGAGGACTACAAAAAGAATGTAATGTAAATACATGTTAAAAATCAATAAGTCCCACGTGCGCAAAATGTCATTATTTATATTAACCAAGTTTATTTACTAAATGATAAAGGTAATCACTCTGTATAGGGTAGGGTAAAGAGAAATATTTTTATCTGTGCACTGTACCAAACATTTCAAATATTTAACGCGAATTAAATTATTTGGATTACTTTATTAATTTTATCAACATAAAATAAATGTCGTACAATTGTTTCATCGACCTATCCGTTGACATTCTCAGAGAGGTTATGAATAGGATTTGAAATTTGCGATTGTTACGGTTCAAATTTGATTTAATTTGTGTCATCTTTGTTGAAGTTTTGTTCATTCATTGTTATTTCAAATTGCTTCCTTTATAATTCTCTGTAAATAATCACTACTGTTGTGTAACACCTCCGTATCCTAGAAATAAATGAGTTTTACACTAATGTTCAATGTTCTACCACAGGCCCGGGTTCGAGTCCCGGCAGGGGTATGGGTGTGGATTTTAACATTTAACAGCTAAAGGCGAGTCATGACAGGCCGAACTCCAAAGTTACTAGACTGGCCCATATAAAATAAAGTTTACCAAAGTTTTTACAGATGATTTCTCCGTGTTACTCTTGTTACAATGTAGCTGATGCTTTTCAATTCAGGTCTCAATAGTTCTTCTTGTCTGACCAACAAGCAGTTTCCCACAATTATAGTTGCTTTTGTACTCATCTGGAACCTTATATAGGAGGTCGTCTTTGAAAATGTCGCATTTAGCTTTTAGTTTTCGCCGGAGGTTTTTAGCACTCTCCCTGTTCGCTTATTATTACTGCTCACGTACAGACGGCAGTTCTTTCCTGATCGTTATTCCCCTCTTGTTTTTGTGTAGACTTTGCCGTTTCTAAGAAATTCGTTTGATTGTTTTTTTTATCGATCTGCTGTTTGATGTACCCATTTCTAAGTAGAGCGAAGTTAAATAAATCTCAACCGCATTAAATTCATTCCAAAAAGTATATTTTCTTATGTTTAAAGTATTAATTTGATTTATACGGACCTGCAAGTTATTTTTATTTTTTAATTTTCGTTGGCACATCACTTATAGCTCTCTAGCACGAGAGGTGCGATTGACATTTGTTCATTTTCACTTTGTATCACTGAAAAATAATCAACTTTCGGAGGTTAGTTCTCCACCGTCGAGTCAATAATGAGCTTTGCACTGGAGTGGGGTTTGCAGAGGTCGAGGACCAGATCAGAGCTGGAGGGGGAGAGTGAGGTCAGGCCAATATGTGCATCTATACTTGTGATTGGCTTCTCGTCCATGAAATCCCTCACCTTTCGACGAGCATTCGTAGTGTAGGCTGTACTTGCGGAGAAGTGATTGTATCATCAACCGAAGTATTGTGATTTAGACGAATCACGCACGACAACACTCGACGGCCTCGGTCTATGTACGTGCGTTGTGTTGATTCTTATGCCTACTAATTCACAATTACGTCATTTACAGTCGACTTGAACAACTTATAAAGTTACAAGGGGTTGAAATTTCCCTTAACAGTACTCACTATGACAAGGTTGAAAATCGCTAATCTCTGCTGACCGGCCTATTCTGTTGTTACTCGTTCTCAGAATACACGCTCTCTACGTGCTTTTTATGGGCACTTAACGTATGTGGTTTAGACAGTTCAGTATTGTGAACGGGAGTCTGGAAACTTGTGATCACATAGAATATTGTATGGAGTACTTATATGTGTTGTTTTGATATCAACTATTTGGGTACATTGACTTGATAAACTGAAGATGCCTGTTCTTCTTCTAGGGCTTTTAGATCGTGTATCAAAGGACGAGGAATTATTGTGAAACTGTTATTGTCCATAGATAGGAGAAATGGTGTTCTAGAAGCTAAGGATACATTGGCTATTGCTATAAAAGCGCACAAAAGCGATCCAGACGTAGTGGTAGGACTTGATCTTAGCGGAGATCCTACAAAAGGTCGAGCAGAAGATTATTTTCCAATACTTGAAGAAGCAAAGCAACATGGTCTTCGTATCGCAGTGCATTGCGGTGAGGTATGCATTTTCGTTCTTCATCAAAAGTGTTATATATATATATATATATATATATATCAATCATCAAAAGTGACTTTATATATTGTTTAGTATGTAAATGTGCACGTGATCTTCGTCAACATACTACGTAAGTACAGTCCCTCTCCTCTCTCTTCAAATTTCGCTTGTTATATTGCGTATCCGGCCTTCTTCTTCTGTACGTAGCTTAGGAGGTGAAATTTTGTAGAATAGGTGACATTTTAATGGAAAAGAATTGTACTTACGCAGTACTTTGACGAAAATTACGTACACAATTACACACATAACACTATAAAGACACTTACAATTTTCGGCTTGAACCGTCTTCAGTTGTTGAAAAGAAAGAAGTTCACTGAACACGCGTGCACAATTTGAAGGGATAGAAAAACAAGGTGGCGGCATTCAAAGATGCAACAAGTTTATAAAATTGCCAATGCGTTTTCTCGTTCATCTTAAAATCAGAACAGCCGTGAGGTCTCAGGCGTCAGGCCAGCATCTTCGAGGTTCTGGGTTCGAATCGCGGCTAGGGCATAGGTGTTTGTGGAATTTAGAGACTTAACATCTAACGGAATCGTGACAGACCGAAAATATTAGTTGCTAAAATGGCCCAGAATACAAAGTTTACTAAATCAGAGTACAACATGCAGCCATTTATTTGAAATTCATTTCAATGTTGAGCAACTCAAGTCTCCCAGTGCGTGGAAATCTAACAATTTTAGTGATATTTTAATTAAGTGAATTGTTTCTCTCAATTTTTTAATCACAAGTGCGTGCCTACCATAATTTGTTTTATTTTGTCAATACCTGATTTAATCTCCCACACGCACTTTATTCCTTCATATTACATCATTGAAATGATATTTTTGCCATGGATGATTACGCATGTTTTTTTTTAAAAAATTACATTGTTTGAACTGCTTTATTCGGTCACATTTTGGTAACTACCTCTTCGACTAGTACATGATTTGCTCAAGATGACCATCAGATTCTTTCATCTTCCTTTTTCGGCTTACACACACTAACTTCTTTCTCAACAACGCAGGTTCTACCTCAGTATTTTTTATACCCATCCTGATGTCTTCTTCGATGTTTTTGTAACTGATGAAGGGCTTGCATTTTAGTCAGAAAATATGATTGATTTTTTTAATTATTATTATTAGTGTGTGCTTTTATTTTTAATTGAACGGGGAAGGCTTAAATATTGGATGGTTGTTTTTAATAACTTTTGATCCCTACTTTCCACGAACCCTTTAGCATCACTGCTAATGGACAGAATTAACGTATTCGTGCCTATTCAGTGCTGATCCGGAGTCTGCGATTTTAACCACTGTTGCCTGAAGCTATTAATATGGTAAATGGATCATACAGCTACTTGTTTACATGAAATAAGACGTTGATTCTCTCTGTTTGTTTTAAAATTCTTCCTTTGTTTTAAATCAAAGCCATTTAATTTTTTCGTGAAGTTGTGGTATTGCATGCAGGGTGTCTGTCTACCACCCTGGAATACTCAGAGAATTTTATAAAAGTCCCTAATTTATGGGGAAAATCAGGAAAATTTATAAGGTAAACCAATCTACAGTTGGTAACAGCACTGCCCCGCAAGGCGAAGGTTGTGAGTTCGATTCCCACTGCTGACCGGATTTTTTATTTTCAATGTGTTAAAATCCTCTATTTTAAAGAAATTATCTTTCTTTCACTTGTGAAATACCAATAATGTACAAGATGCTTGGATTAGGTGGTGGGATTTTAAAAAAAAAATTGCGTATTATTTACATGTTTCACTATACTAAGAATTCAGGGAACTTAAGAAAAAAAATATCATGAAAAACTCAGGGAATTTCAAATCACAAAATTAGTATAACTTTGGACTTTCCTTTCTTCACTCTCGGGACTTGTAGTACATGAATAACTAGTATAAACTCATCGAAAATATGACACCAATCTGTTTAATTATTAACAATGCTTTTATCTTCAGTTGTGTATTTCTTTTCCGTTGTAGGTACCAAATGAAGAAGAAGTACAACACATAATAGAGTTTAGACCAGATCGTATAGGACATGGAACTTACATTCATCCTGAAATGGGAGGCTCCGTTGAAAGTTGGCAAAAATTAACAGAATCAAGGATTCCTGTGGGTAAGAATGTACTTGTTACTCTATACTTCTATGTTTGTAAGCTATTATTATTATTATTATATTTTACTACAGAAGAAAGTATGTACGAAACATTAGATTAAAAAATAATTATATTGCAAGGAATTTGATAAAAAAAATATGATTTATTCAGTAACTTAAAGTTCTCCTTATCTGCTCACTGATGCACCGATCTTACAAGCACAAAATGTAAATGTTTTAAGTCAACAAAAGCGTACTTAGAAAGTAACGCGGGAAGTTGTGAATATAAACACAAAAAAATTAATATACTACTGTACCGATTAGGAGAAATAGGTAATTGAAGTCAGGACCAAGAAGCGGAAATCAATATATTTATAGTTCTGCCGCACATTACATCGATATACACTACTTACCTGCATCGCAAAACTGATTAGTTGAAGGCAAATCCAGCAACACGGTAACCCTTAATGTGGATACAAAAATAAGTAAAAGAACGTAACCGCAGAAACAGCAGGATTTATAACAGTAAACATATTTTGGCTAAATCCAATGCATGTGTACACGTAAACGCGAGTTACCTTTGGGGTCATGTTGACTTCTTCCGTTTTCCAGTAAAGTTTTAAGCAACGTTGGTGGTACGAAAGCAAAGAAGTCTGGTACAATAGTGAACAAAGTTGCTGTTTGATGTTTTACACGCCAGGTCGCTATTTAGTGTAGCATTCAGGATGTCGTGGGTTTGATCCCAGCCGACGACCATCCTGACTGAGGTTTTTCCAGTGTTTTCGCTCAGTCACACCAGGCAAATGCCGGGATAGCACCTAAATATGCCCTGGCCGACATCTTCAAGAATCCTTTCCCCTTCCCTATCCCGGCCTGAGCCTTAGATGCCTAAAGGCCATAAATTTAAAAAAAATCAATCCAAGTCGATACGATGTGCTGAAGAAATCAGCCACAGTGCTACAGAGCAACACATGTCAAATTGGTATACCATTTTTTCTGCGCATACTCTGAGTTTCTGTATGGTGTGGAAATAGTATTTTCGTGTAGTAGATACACTATACATGAGTTTTTATTGCTATAATGTTCAGCTAAAACTTTAAAAATCCGTATTAGGTTAGTTTAAAAGAAAGTCAAAATCATTCAATTTAGACAAGAATCAATTTGTTCTCTAAAATCCTAAGCAAAATTAAAAAGTATGACTTATAATATAGGTCAGTTTCTTAGCGAGCAATAGAATTAGATGACCATCTGCTTTTGGAGTCTCGGGTTCGATTCTGGCTGATAGGTTCCTTTTTAAACCCCTTTTTCTTGATTAATTTAAAACAGAAACATATCAGTTAAGAATGAATTCTTAGAGAAACTTTAGCAAGTTTAAATATACTTGGGAGCATTTGTAACAAGCAAGAACGAAGTCACCGAGAAAATAAAAAGTCGCGAAGCATCGGTTTAATCAGTTCAGAAGCTTCTAACCGCGCTATTAATGTCAGGAAAGTTGAAATTGAGAATATACAGAACAGTTATTCTGCCGCTAATACGTTTAAGATTGCGAAAGTTGGAGGAGTACGATCCAGGCAGATGAACATAACTTGCGAGTGCTTGAAAATAAGGTTTTGAGAAAGATATACGGAGTGAAACGGGTCAAGAAGACTGAATAACTCCATAAACTGTACGATTAACCCGATGTTGTAAGAATAATGAAATGGCGACGGTTATGATGGACAGGCCATGTAGCTCGAATGTGGGGGAAAACGAAGAATATATTCAATTGTGGTTGTGGAGCCGGAGGGAAAGAGGTCATTAGGAAGACCGAGACGACATTGAGAGGACAATATTAGAAGGGATCTTCGAGAAGAAGTAGTTCGTGATGAAAACTGGCTTGATCTTACCCAGGATAGAATCCAATGATGAACATTTGTTACTGCGGTGAGGAACTTGCAGGCTCTGTAAACCATAGTGAGTAAGTTAGTTTTCCTCATGCTTATGAAGTTTATCTATCAGTTTTTAATTACATCTTTTTTAAATGTTTATTTTGAGGCTCGATAAATCTGGAGTGAAAGTAGAATTTTGTGTTAATGGAGAAGCCACTGAGGCTTGTGTAAAGCTGCCTTTGAAAACATGTTTTAAAAAACGTAAAGATTACAACAATGATTATACATGAAGAAATTACGAACACACATGGCCTTTGTACTGCAACCACTTGAAATTATAGCATCAGATCTATAAACAGTGTCTACGTTGTATGTAGAGGGAACGTAATCTTACTACATAGACACGTACACACGCAATTTGCAATTCATAGATCTTGCTAACGCTTCTTACCCTGACAGTCTATTTTGCAATAGACTTTGGTGCTTCACTAAACTTTTTTATTGACTTATCGAATTTTCTTCATAAACATTGATCACACCACCGCAAAAAATTAAAATGTATTAAAACACTTAAATAGGAATTTATTGGTAAAAACAATTTATACAGATGATTTGAAATTATAAACTAACACTCCTGCCTTGGATCGAACCCAGACTATTATTTGAAAGGTCATAACGCTGTAAAGATTTGACCGTCTGTTTGCTTTAGAGTCAGTCCATCTGAAGTGGTCAAATATAGGTTGCTCGAGGACTTCCCAAAAATTTAATTTTTTAATATTTATAGCCCTTATGTGGAAATAGTTCAAAACCAGTATCCTTTTATTTTTATCCCAACTGATTGATTAATGGCGGCCATTTGTGTATAGCGCTGCATGACAAAATGTGGGCTTGCAGACGTTTACAGAAAATGTATGTAATTATACAAATATCTGCGGACTGGTTTATTATTCAAAGAGAAACATTTTTTTCTCCCTTTAAAGTCTTCTGGATAAATTTAGTCCTCTGCATGAACAGCGTGAAGTGTAATCGAACTGGTCAAAATGTTATGCAGATGTGATTGTCGAAATATAAAAAATAAAGTTCGGTTTGCAGGTTGCTGTTTCTCACGGAAGGGGCTTGAATGACAAAGTTGATTTTTTGTACACTATTACATATCAAAGTGGGTTGAAGGTGTGCAGAAAATATCGGCTGATATATATTTTTTTTAATGAATTTTTAAAAATTCAAAAATTCGTATTTTATTAATATTGGAGGCCCCCCTCTCTATTGGGACCAAATATAAAAAAATATATTTTTTTTTACACATTATACATTTGCGTAAGAAGAAATTATCGTAGAAATTTGAACTTAGAGTGTGAAGGGAGTTACAGTTTTGCAAAATGCAGGTGAATAATGCTTGTGTGCACTTTGGTATGGACATTATTACCAGTAAGAATGATTGTGTTCACTTTTAAGTTTTGATATTTCTGTATTGTCAGACACAACACATTCTGCTTTGTATATAGAACTACTCAATCCAGTAATTGCTCCATCCACGTTCAGTTCCCTATCTTGCGCTGACCTGCATAATCCATATGGTAAACCGTAGTTTATGCCTGTGTTGCCGTGGAAATGAAATGAATGGATCTTTGCTTCAGTTTACTTCTTCAAGCCCTGTAACTTTTGACAAAGTCTTTTTTTTACGTAATAGTTTCTACTAAAGATTCGTATATGTGTCCTTAGGAAACGTACCGTACGCCTTTCTGACACTAGGATGCATCTTTGTTACTATACTCAAGAGGTCCTTTAAAGCATTCGAAACAACACCCGCTATTTGAGACAAAAATTGACAGCATGTATCTTTGTATATTTCTTCTCCTTTGCCATCTACTTTAACAGCTATTTATTTCAGATTGAATTTCATTGCAGGTTCTGATGCCATTTTCTAAATAATGTGCTAATTTTAGTAGATTCTTATTTCTGATATATTCCGAGTTTTTGAGCACCAACCAAATATTTAAGTTTGCTAGCCATATATATAGAGGGTTATTCAAAATTATTGTCGGGAGTTTAACAACATGTCATGCACTGTGCAGTACAGTAGTTATGCATTTCTCCGGTTGGAGCGTAGTTTTACTAAGATGGCGGCGAACGGCATTGAGAAGGCGTTTTGTATCTGCCAGTGGCAATTCCGCACTGAATTTGGAAAACCACCACCATCTGACGGGATCTATTTGAAGGTGGTATCAGAGTTTC
Organism: Lepisma saccharinum; assembly: GCA_022664845.1. Classification (NCBI taxonomy): domain Eukaryota; kingdom Metazoa; phylum Arthropoda; class Insecta; order Zygentoma; family Lepismatidae; genus Lepisma; species Lepisma saccharinum. Next base: position 22,329 of record JAGDQP010021109.1, on the reverse strand, counting down.
AAGAAACAGGGTACGTATAGGTCGTCTGTGGCAAAAGAGGAGCTGGAGCAGGTCAGCCAGGCGAACTGGATTATTTTGTTGATGTTCCCCCCTTCTCATGTCAGGGTTTATGAGAACTTATTGTCGCCACTGTCATTTAAACCGAATAATTTGATAAATTAGAAGACAGATATGATTTGTTCACAGAACCTCTTTATTATTCGGTTTACGTTTGTCGATAACTGGGTTGGTAGAATTGGTGACACTTAAAAATCGCATAAGCAAAGTATGTAATGTCATAGTGCGTACGTTGCTGCCACTATTCCTGATATTAAATGAATATGTTCCTTTCAAGAATGTAAATACGTTTCTGCAAACCGTAACTGATCAACATCTCTGTTATAATGCCATTCCTTTGCTTCTAATTAGAGCTGTGCCTAACATCCAATGTGAAGTCAGGAACCGTGAAGAACTATGAAAGCCATCATTTTCAGTACCTGTACAACACCGGACATCCTGTGTGTATTGCAGTAAGTTGTTGTTTAAACTACTTTCGTTTTAGAATCTTAAGACGTGAGTATAGGTGTAAAAGTGTTAAAGTTAAGTGATACCGGCATTTTATTAAGAGAGATAACTTAATCTTTTTACCTGGTCGTGTAAATTTTACTCATTTACAATGAGAAGACATTTAATGTCCTTTTAGCGTACATTTCGATGTTGAGTCTATTATTTAATATGCTCTTACGCAGTGTTGGGTACCTAGGTACAAAACACGTACCTAGTACATGTAACTTGTTACTTTTTTGCTGTACCTAGTTCCTGAATTTTAGGTACTTTTCTTAAGCACTTCAGCTAATAATCGAACGAGAAATTTCTCATTGATAGAGTTTGATAGAAAGCTTCTTATATTATGCTGGTAACATTCATATTGAAGGAATCTTTGAACTAATTGCTTCACTTAATCCCAAAATAGACAACTGATTCATGTCCAAAATATGCTTCATTTGTCAGCACAAAACTTCGAATTTTTTTACTCAAAAGTTGGCGATTTCTTTGATCTTTTAAAGTAAAAGCTTTTCCAAAATTTCAGAAAAAAAAGTAGCAAAAAAACCTTTATCGGCAGGGTAAGGTGGGATGAATGCAGAAAGACAAATATATGATTAGTTTCTACTTTTGAAACATTATTTAAAGGTTTAATACACCATGGATTCATCTTCTTAGTTTAATTTTTTATTAACTGAAGAGCAGATCTGATACACTGCAGCAAAACTAACTGGTCATTAGACGTGTGATGTAATATTTCTTTCATAATCATTTTAGAAATAAAGTACACTTTGTGGATCACAAGAGCACACAGACGTGCACTACTTTTAATGTATTGGTAAGTTATATTTTCTGAGACCTTGGATCGGCACCGGGGAGGCATGCAGCTTCGAATCCTGTTATCGGCCACACTGACCGAGCTTCTCCCAAGATTTTTCTCAGTTTCACCAGTCTAATCTTGATATAATAGCTAGACAAAAGGTAATGACCGCTAACTAGCCCTCCATGTACTGGGAAGGGTGCTTTCCGAAGGATGCCATCCCTCTGATATATGACGGGCTTATCCCATAGCTGGCTGTAAGGTCCATAAATAAATATAAATTAAGAACGAAAGGTTATATTTTGATGTTTTGCAACGCATTGTTTTCTCCATTTGTCAGAAAGGAATTAGTCTTGTTTAATTATTTTGTAATGTTATTTTTTTCATTTGAATGCTAATTTCCTTTTTCCTTCACAAAATAAAGAAATGAGGAATAAGTGAGATTTTGTTTAGGCTCTCAGTAAGTTTAACATCAGGTATACTGCTTCATAAATTTTAAAAGAATTATTTATTTTTCGAATCATTGTATTGTAATAATTTATTACCTAAAATCTGGCACATTTATAAAAAGTAATTTTATGTTGGGAGCTTCCTATATATAATGCGTTCACTTCTCTGTTTACTTGGGTTCTTCACGGAGTTAAAACATTTTTTTTTTTTCCGTGTTTTTAAATGATGTACTAAACCACATTGGAAGTACAGAGTGGCCGTGGTTTAGTTAGTAAAGCGTTGTTTTCGCACCTTGGAGGTCTTGGGTTCGATACTCTTGACCAACCATCCTGACTGAGGTATTTTTAGTTTTTGTCGTTAGTTTGACCAAGCAAATGATTCCTTCAACCTAGACCCTAGTTGATTGATTCCTCCATTCTTTCTCTTGCCGTATTCCGTCAGCCATCAGCCATCGATACCTAAAGGCCAAAAATGAATTCAAAACATTGGAAGTGAAAGATATAAGTTTTGAATTCATTTTTGGCCTTTAGGTATCGATGGCTGATATATATATAAAATCTTGAAGGGAGGAAATAAAATTTTACACAAGGAACAGAGAGTGGAAATAGTTCAGTTGCCTGGGGATGGCGTTCCCTAGTGCCATAAAAGTATTTGAACAATAAAATAGAATTTAGCAGATGCTATATTTCCACCCGAATTATTTATTTTAGTTTTATTTATTAATATAAAACAGGCACCTTAGGTTTGAAATAAGGAGTTCGGAATTCCACTTCTTACCTATGTGTATTAGGCATGTCTCCCTTTATAAAACTATGGATATTTTCTCTTACCTCTTATAATTATCTGCCATCTTTAGTATGTAGTACATAATAGAGCGCAAGTGCGAGCTCAGCTTCCAAGCTACCAAAGATGATAACAGGAACTAGCTCTAAATGTACTACAGAACAAGGTTATCGTAGAAACCCCATACCTTCATTTGATAAATCAACAACCATCCCGAAAATCGCAACATCCACTTCCAAATATTACGATCAAGTTACTGCGTTATCTAGTTTCACTCACAGAAGTACTGTACCCAATCTGAAACGTTACAAAACTCTAGTTTTAAATGTACTATTCATAACAATAGAGATCACTCTTTTGAGTCTCAAACAGATAGAATAGTGGATTCTTGCAAACTAAAGAAGCTGATCTCATTATCTCTATCTCATGTATAAAATATTAAGGATAATGAAAGAACCTAATTATTCTCAGTAAGTTGATAGAACGTATGAAAAAATGAAAGTTATGACACTCTGGAAACTTATACAGGGGGATAATATAATGTACCGACAAACTTTAAGAGATAACAGTACATAAAAATAAGGTAAAAATTAATTTAAAAAAGTTTTTAATACTTTTCTTAAACAATTCGTACTAAAAAGTAAAAAAATAATTTTGTTTATGCAAGACTAAAAGGAAAAGCATGGGGCGTACTAATTGAAGAATTTATAAAGTTACTGTATATGAGAACTTGCCCCATGGTTTTCTCTTTAGTCATGCACAAACAAAATTATATTTTACTTTTTCGTGCGAATTGTTTAAGAAAAGTATGTTTTTAAAAAAGCTTTTGTTTTATTAATTTTTACCCAAATCCTAAAGTGTTCTGCAACCGGCCAAACGCTACTGCGTTGCAAGCTAGTATTTATGGAAAATATTAAAATATGCTTTTAAAATATAGAAATAAATGAAACTAATAGTAGAATATTGTATTGTCACCACAGTTAGTCGCTATGCAAATTTTAATCATTGTAAGACGTCGGGAAATGAGCTAAATTAACGTTGCAGGATTTGAGGACACCACGAAGCATTGTGAACTAAAGAAAAGAATGTGAAAAGTTCTGGTCATCGGGGTGGAAATTCCGCCGTGTTTCGGTGCTATAGGCTGCTGAAAGAGTGATAGATGTACTTTACAGCTTTAAATTTCCAATATATAATTAATTGTAGAACCGATGCGGCAAGTTATCATCAAAGACTTCAAACCTCATCTATTTAAAATGCATATTCGAATTGAGTGCGCAATCGATTCCCCAAAGGAAGTAGAGGTTCCCAGAAATTTTCTGAAGTAAAGGTTAGTCGACATGACTCGTTTGACTTTTCTTCAGAGAATATCTTGAATGATATCACCTACTTCCTTTGAGAAATCCCTTGGGCAACCAATGCAAAATTTTGAAATTTAGATGGAACAATTTTGAAGTCTTTGACGATAGCATGCCACATCAATTCTACCGTTAGTTGTATTGTATATTTGAACCTCTACAGATCATTTGCATGTACCTCCGAAACTCGGCGGAATTTCCACCAACATAACCAAGATTTTCTCATTTTTTTTTGTACTTCCTCGAAATTTGTCGGTGCATTACGTTACCATTTCTGTATACAGCATCAAGAAACAAATGGAAGCCGCTCACGTTCAGCAATGAATGACAGTTCGAAAAAAAAACCGTAAAATATATGTAAATTAAAAGTGTGATGAAAGATTTACTTGTGCGGAAGAAAGGCATTATTTTCTATTAATGATTTATTATTTTAGCATTTAAATAATATTCTGACTCCTTGCCTTGTTTTCGTTCCTGTCTCTTTATTAATATGCAGTATGGTGCATGAAATTGTCCGTATATTTTAACAAGGGTTAGATAACACAGCACACTTTGGGCTGAACCTATCCTGCTCAATAATAAGTATTTATTATTATTATTACAGGTAAAGATATAGGAGTAATATCCTAGTCAATAAGCATCCCCTTAGTTCTTCATATCATTTCCAGCACTGTTTAACAGTAACATTTATCAGTGCCTGTATCTAGGTACAAAAAACAAGTACCTAACCCGACACTGCGCTTACGTGATTGTATCTGAGAGTCAGAACCACGTAAGTCCAACTGTGGCCAAAATGTGATTAATGCAGTTTTGTATAGTATTCGGAAGGCCTCACATAATGGTTGCATGATTCGTGTTGTAAACGGGTTAAATAATGTAAAAAAGTAAGCCTTTTATGTAGCTTGTCCATTTAATTTCTGTGTGAAAAGTAGTTGTTTTCTTCTCGAAAGTAAGGATTTGTGACATACGCGGTTCTGGCTCTCAGGTACAGATTTAATATATGTGACTATAAAAAGATCCATATTTTGTACCTTTTGCTTGTTTCTTTAGTTATTATATATAAAGCTCATATGTATGTCTATTCGCTATACAAATCTACATTGCAAAACCTGTGTAACAAACCTTCTCTGCTTTTGCAACACACCCATCTATATTGTTTAAGTTGCATATAAGGATATGATTATTTATAATACGGTTGAAAGCTCTAGGTAACCACTGCAAGATTGGTGACAGTAGAAGAAAGAAGGGTTATTTCATTTGCTGCCTCGCCATCGGGCGGGCATATTGTGGTAGAACAGTTGCCAATACTGTTTAGTGTTTAAATCTGTAAGTAAAACTAGTCTGCATATTGCAATTCCTCTGACCAAGATTTATAATAAGAATAAATATTATGCAATACGAACAAGCAGCAAGAGACATCGTTAATCTATACATAAAATGGTTATTGAATTATTTTTGTCTTCCGGGTAGCAATGATCCTATGGAGAGATTTTCTCTCCTGAGCTCCATATGGGAGAAAGAAAAGTGGCAAATGAAAATTAAGTCCATGCAGGCAATGTTAGTGGTAAAAAGCAAGCTTTAATATTTCGGGAAACTTGTAGTGAAGAGAGTTACTAAAGAAGACCCATTCCAGCGAGAAATAATATTAGATGAATCCAGATATTTAAAAACTACTTTCCACTGTACCTGTTGGAATACATAGGTTATGCACACTTTTTTTTTTAAATATACCTTTCAAATTGTACGTCCCTCCGAAAAGAATATGGGCAAATTGTTAATGTGTACGTGCGCGCACACACACCATCAACGTTCGGCGAATTGGAATACAGTCACGATGGAGTTTGTAATAGAGATAAATTATTACAGTTACTGAAGCTGATTTATGAGTTTCAGTAACAATCTTTTCCCAGTTCAGGTAAGTTTTTACGTCCCCATTTATGCTATGAAGAAAGAAAACTTGTGTCCATTTGATAAACTTTACACTTTTGGTTTCCACGTGAATCAACTATCAGTAACGTACGTTGTATGAGTTTTGTAGGGGAGAATATCATACACTTTCGTTCAGTCCCCAAACAATTAAATTGTGCGAGTGTACATGTGTTATCATACATTACACATGATACAGTAGCGTACTTCTGATTTATCAGTACTACTTCTATTGTAATTTCAGACAGATGACAAAGGAGTGTTTGCCACAACACTGTCAGAAGAGAGCGTACTGGCAGCAAAAACGTTTAATCTTTCTAAAGATGATTTATGGAAGCTAAATTATGATGCATTGACGTTTACATTTGCTGAAGACGACGAGAAAGTGAAGTTGCAAGAAGCCCTAATGCAGTGGAAGAGAGAAAACAATACCTTGTAGCACAATAGTGTGATAGAATGTGTTTTATTTTTGAAATAAAAGTATATATAAAATCAAAATATGCAATCTTTTCAATTTCTGAAATTATAATAAAAGCTCCAGCTTATTCCATGATTAAAAGATTTTCTTCTTAAAATTAAACAGTATGCTAATAATCCTATGAAATAGAATAACAATAATTCGAATAAATTTAGTCTTGAATTGGAAATCTCGATTAGGACATGGAACTCTCTTTTTCTCTTTCAGGTAAAGCGAATACAATATTTATTCTGTAAATGACTCTAGTAACGTAGTGTAGGGATAAGTTCCCGGCTAATCCAGGATCAATTTAAAAAATGCACAGTAATTATGCAGGTTATGTAAACCATTGAGCATTTATTTTGAATTAATTTATTATTTACTGAATACATTTATGTCTCCATGATCAGAATGAGATTTTTTTTAACGCGTACCTGATTCTTTTCGTAGTAGTATCACTTTGAAGCAACATAGGCCTATCTATTTAACTGAAACAACTTTGGTGAATCTTGAGGCACTGAATCTAAAACCAGTCCGCAGATGATGAAAAATGAAAACAAACGGTCAGTGAGTGTTGGCAAATTGAACTACAAAGGATGTTTAGTCATTCCGTAAACTTTGGTAAATTTTATTTATTTCAGTAAATATGGACCTCGGCCCGTCTCAGTTATACGAGTGCAATGCTGTTCAAATGCACAAACATCCATGCTCCAGGAGGGATTCGAACTTGCGATCTCGTGAACGGGGTCCAGCGCCTTAGTCCACACGACTACTGAGGTCGGCATAACTTATTTCGTGAATAAATAAATGTTTCAGCTTTTTCCAGTATTGACGGATGCCGACAGTAATAGAGCCACTTTGATGGTCGGAGTAATTTTCCTATCGGGGCCGGATAAGCATTTGAGGTCTAAGCCCGTCTCATGTCGGACGGATGACGTCTTATATATCGGCTAGGGCCTATGTCGTAGATACCACAAAGGCGTTCGCCTGGTGCGACTGAGGAAAACCTTAGGATGGCCATTGTGAGCTGGACTCAAACTCGCCCCGCCTCCCCAGTACTTATACCAAGTCAGTAACCCTCACCACGGAGCTAGATCACAATCTTACTTAACGAGGTCAAGTTTAGAGAAATGCTGAATTAGCATTCACTTTATCATGGGATGTACATGAACGATACATAAGACATTTAACGTTGTCAACGCCAATCGAGGCAGTTGTGTGATCGGAGGCATTAGTCCAGCGTCTCCAAGGTTGCGACTTCGAATCCTATCTGGAGTATGAATATTTGTGGATTCTAACAAGCATTCACTCGTAGAAATGTGATGGGCCGAAACCAAAAGTTTCTGAAACGACTCATGCAAAATAAGGTTTATGCGAGTTTCCAACCTGAATAATAATACAGTGCTGATCCGATATGAAAATTGCTTATGAAAGTGGTGGATGTTTTGTACTAAAACATCGTCTCCTGTCTTGACGTGTAGAAAGATTTGCATACTGTAACTGCTTTTACAAAAATGTTTTAATTTACATAATGATCTTCAGTGCTCCTGTCGACCTCAGAATAAGTCCTTTGAATTAACATATTTAAAAAAGAAACACTCATTTGGTAGAACTGAAGCGGAAGTTTATAAGAATGTGAATATGGCGTAATTTGAGCTCTCTCTTAATCGTAAGATCAAAGAAACTTTATGCGTTCCGCAATTTGAGGGACATTTCAATAATATAAATTTTATATATATATATATATATATATATATTCAAGCATTTTTAAAGTGAATACATGGTAAGGGTAACTCAATAAGTCCACACCAGTCTCATAAATTGGAAAATCAGTGCCTAGTGTTCATGAAATATATGTACTGGGGATAAACTTATAATTTTAATATGGAAAGTGAGACTATTAATAACCTAATTGGAACTTCCATTAAAACAAGTTAGTGCTGCGATTCTATTAACAATCGCGATGGCCCCGGTCCATGATAACATTTCACTCACTCACTCTCTCTCTCTCACACACACACACACATATATATATTCATTCGTTTTTTATAAAATATATTAATGATAACTAGGTTGCTTGAATTTGAATTTTATTTAAAGCCTTTATTTCACGTTGGCTCAGGCCAAACTGAGTTGCTTAGGGACAGTAATTTTCTGCTGTGTCGTAGCATAATGTTTATGGCAAATTCGGTGCAAATACATCTAGCAATATTGATTTAAAAAAAAATAAAGTACGCTGGCAGAACAAACGAACTGAGTTGCTTTGGGATGGTGACACACACAGTGTTTTTCTAATATGTTAAATAATGTTGATGTCAAGTTTGGTGCTGGTACGCCCAATGTAATGGAAGCAAATTCAGAGAAATGGGGTTTGAAGAAAATAAGTTAGCAACATTGACAACTAGGGTGTCTGGGACACCCTTAGTATTTTTTTATTATGCCGAATAATGTTTATGGTGATCTTCGTAGCCCTAGTAGTTCCGGAGCTCAAAATTACTAGGAACCTAAGACTTTTAGCGGAAATATTTCGTACATTTTAGCAGTTGCGATAGCTGATTTTGATCGACACGATATTATGTCAGTAACTTCATCCCATCACAAATAACTTGTAAATTGTTGGATATAGAATATTGTACCAAAAGGGCTATTGCAATACAGCATATGTAGGACCCAAATGTATAGCTTACGAAAAAAGTGACCTACAGGAAATAGATATGAGAGAGTTCAAACTTGAAAATGTTAGACAGAAAAATTGTGTTCGATCGCCCTCTATCAGATGCCTAAAGGCCCAAAATAAAATTAATAAGTGGGATCAATTTTCACTTCGTTGGAACTATTGCTGCTTAGTTCTACTTTTGAAGAAGAAAAAAAAAACTATCGTTGCGGAGCTGCCGTAGATAATTGGAATTTGGACTCCTGTAATTTATGGTAATGGAATGGATAGAAAAAGTTCTGAAAACTGTTTAGGTACTAAGGAAGAACTACTGATGCAGTCTCCGAGTGTTAATACTGCTTACACACACCACTAAGTGTTCACATGTGTAAGTTTAGTAAGACATGTGGAAGTTTGAATCGATGGTTATCTGTTTCTGTTCGATTGTTTTATTCATTACCAGTATTTACTAAAAAGTCATCACGAGAGTTATCTTTAGGCACACTGGATAATAATTCAGATTGAAAGGGGGAACTTAAAGGCTGTAATAATACACAAAACTTAAATGCTTTTGTTGAAAAATTTACTTGCTATTATACAAATTTGGTTCTTTTACACTAGTGGAAAGTCGACTGTTCCATGCAGTACTTTTATTTCAATTCACAACTTTCATAAACTTGTTTATCTGGTTACGTTGTATTTAGAAACATGACCAAGTTACGTTCTCCCATTATACAGATACTAAGTTCTATAATACATCAAAGATTTCATGTCCGCTCTCAAAACTAAGATGTTGAGCATGAGCGAACTGTTCAGATACTACACATTGTTTTAAAATAACTGTTAAGTGGCATGAGATAAATGTTCTGTAGATTCTCATTTTAATACTACTAATTCTCGATCAGTCGCCCTCCGATCACAAGCAATTTCAGATTTCCTTCTTATGCGTTTTAGGTATGTAATTTTCTTCTGCAACATTATATACTTAGATAACGAAAGTATTATTTTCTGGAGATTAAACCATTTTGAAAATTTTATTGTGAAGTATCAAATTAGGACACTGATCAGAAGTTCAATAAATACAAGGTGACGTCACATTAACAGGCACCAAGTGCCATTTTCGATAACTTCGATTTATCGCACAATATAATCATGCAATAGTCTACTGTCGGTATGCTTTCAGTTGCACAAATTTTATGTAACAGGTCTGCCTTTTACGTTATGTAATAATATACCTCCAACATTTATAGAAGTGTGATATATGTTGTTTTCTTTTTTTACATTTTTGTTGAGACTTAGCGCCTTTCATATACTCACTTTTAGCCACATACATTAAAAATTATCTCTCAAACGTATAACGTCTGTTAATTTCTCTGGCATAAGTACGAGAAGTACAATTTTGAAAACCAGTTTTTGGTGCCGGATATTGACAGTACATATATGGTTACGTCCCCGATAAAAACATCCAAAAGATGAAAAATTTTAATTAGGTCGATCGACAGCAACGGCAAGATGAAAGTATTCTTAGTACATGAAAATGTGGTTTTGTTAAGGATATTTGTTTTAAGAACACTTGGCCAAAAAGCAAAATTTAGGAACTTTATACTACCGACGCACGTACTTATTGCTTTTGTGCATGAATAATAATTATTTATTAAATAAAATATATTCTTGATATATTTCAACGTTCATTAGTTGTCACCCACTTGTACTATGCGATGTGAAATAATTTTGTATTTCCTTTGCATCAGTCTAAAAATGATTACACTAGACGTATATTTTAAAAAGACGTAGAAAAGTAATGAATCTGCATAGATGGTTTCCAAACATGATATTGTAAGACATTAGAGTATACAGCGCATTCCACAACTCATGTCCCCTATTTCTTTACAATGTTAGGATAGAAATATTCAACTTTTTTTCGCTGTAATTTTGCAAGCACGTAAGGGATATATGTAAATATTGAATACGGCAAAGTACATAAATATTCGATATAGCGAAAATTCCGAGTCATATTTTTCTTTATGGAAAATCAACGTTAAAATGTTGATAACTGTGAAAATGAACCAAAAATTGCTTGAAGAAATTTAGTACTAGACCCCGTACCCAGGACTTAGATAGGCGTACACACCTAGACACACTACAGGGAACACCTCTCAACCCGACGTAAATACGCTACTACCTCCAAGATACATACCAACGACCATGTTTGTTTGCTTAAAAAAACAGAATCTACTACTGAAACTGCAAAAAGAAAAAACGGTTGCAGGGTGTCACAGAGTGATCGCGATTGGTGAGTTGTGCTTATCTAGGTCCTGGAGTAAGGTAAATCTAATACGAAATTGCTTCCACCAATATTTGGTTCATCTTCACAGTTTTATCTATCGGCGAGCATTTTAACTTTGATTTTCCTTAAGAAAAATACCACTTTCGAAGTTTTCGCTACGAAAATCTTTCTATTCTAAAATTGAAAAGAGAAAGCGGACAGGAATTATGGAACGCGATGTGTTTAAAAAATGTAGTTATTTAAACAATAACATTAATTCACAGATCACTAAACTTACCACACTGATATTGGACGTACCATATATACTGTATATCCAGCTAATAACTTAGATTGGTAGCAAATACGTTAAGATTTCGAAATTTTGAACTGGTTATTTCACCAACAACATATTTTCAAGACAAAGATCGACGTACTTAAAATACAACACTTTTAAAATTGTGGTACCTGACATTTTGTCGCAACATTCATCATGCTTCAGATAACTTTATACAATTTGTTTTTTAATATACTTTTATAATTAATATGCATTATCCAATTTAACTCACGTATCTCAGCAACAAGTTTATGCTCATACAATTGACTTCAAAACCGTTTAACGCGTATTACTCGTTGACAAATTACAGTTTGTTATATATAATTTATTAGGCTAATATACAAAATTTGCATAAAACAAATATGTTGTTATAACATCCACTTCTGCTTTCACATCAATATAAATGACGATTTAATACATTATCTTACATCCAAGATACATACATGTATAAACATTCAACAGTAAAACATTCGATGCAAGTTTGTTGAGGTAGGGCAGGAAATAACAGTAAAACAAAAGTGAAAAAAAAAAGTCACAAGAAGCTGCATACCTCATTTTTAGCCTACTTTCCTTTTAACACCAAAAAGAAATAGAGGAGAAATACTATAGGACTCATCATCATTGTTTTCTCTTGTGTGTACAACTCTGGTAGGATGTCCGTGTAAATTT
>JAGDQP010021108.1:9918-32230 GCA_022664845.1 Lepisma saccharinum | reverse complement strand
TCTTCAATTAGTCGTAGATTATATAAAATTAGTGACCTTGGGTTGTGGTAGGTTAGGTAAGGTCAGGTTCGGTTTTGTATCTTTACATTTTCGTTTCTTTCTTTCAAAATACATTTCTATCTGTTTGTGCGAACCTGGCTTTACCTAACCTCCGCTAACCCATTAAAACTAAAAATGCAACTCGGGGCAGGGGCAGGCCTCGGTGAGAGGTAGGCATACGCAAAAGTGCTACATTGCGCATGTCCACCGCTAACTGGGGGCTCCGCCCCCCTGAGACTCACGCTACCCAGCTCCCTTCGGACGCACTGTGCTTCCTTTCACACCACGCGGGCGAGACCTGGTTTATGTATATATATATATATCCTAGCTTTCAGTAGCCTTTATTTGTATGCCAAAGCAATTATGAATAATAAATGTGAACATATGAAAATTAAGTTTGAAAGAAAAAGAAGAAAAATGTTGCTCCTGCCTGGATTCGAACCCGGGTTTGTTAAGTATAAAGTCAGCGTCTTACCGCTGCACCAAGTTAGTACGTGGCAAATACTTGTTTGGTCGTTGTATTTACCGGAGCCTGTTACTATGACGTCGCAGGCACAATGACTTCCAACCTTGTTACTATTTTCATCCTCAACTTTTGAGTGCGGGGCGTAAACATTTGTATGATGCCTTGTTGGTTAGTGGGCCATTGGTACGCCTCAGGCATGAATATTTGTTTGTGATTTTAACTGAATTCTAAGAATATCAGTCGATACAGGTTCAAAAGGTATATCAAATGGAACAAATAAATCCCGCTTAAGGTAAACAATGTTTCAAAAAACTTCTAGACCGTTGGTTAGAAATCAGAAAGTCCTGGGATCGATTCCAGCGGTCGACTCTTCTAACTGAGGTTTTCCAAGATTTTCCCTCACCGATACCAGGCAAACGCTGTGATGGTACCTATAAATAGGCCCTGGCCGTCTATCTTCCAACACACTCTCCCAGCCCTATCTTGGCTTGGTCCTCATATGCCTGAGGCCTTAAAATAATTTGAAATAAATCCTCCCAGGATCCTTTTACCCCACCCTATCCCAGCGATTTTTGTTTATTTGTATTATGCGTAAACAGCAATAATCATTTCACACATTCACACAAATCATAGACTGTAGATGTGAATATACAAATATACTATACTGGGTGTCAAGAATATTAAGATATCCCTGCTGATTCTTCCTTGTAAATTCTCGGTGGTAGAGGGTTGGCGTAGCATTCAGGAGGTCGTGGTTTCGATCCCAGCGGTGGACCATCCCGACTGAGGGTTTTCCAGGGCTTTCCTCAGTCACACCAGGCAAATGTCAGGATTCCACCTTCAACATAGGCTCTGGCCGACACCTTCCGGAATCCTTTCCCGTTCCCTATCCCGGCCTAAGCCTTAGATGCCTAAAGGTCATAAATAAAATGAAAATTCATTGTCAATTCAAAGTGCGTAATGTTAATTGCAAGACATATAGATTAAATCAAATTTGAATATATCGTAGTAGAAGAAACTCACAAATAGAAACAGAAATGTTATTTGAAACATTTATTATTTGAAACATAATTTAAAATAAAATTTAAAAAAATAGACAATTGAGTTTGCCAGGTTACAACTCATTAAGCCACTTTTTTTTTTTTAATTGAAGTGATCAAGATTGGAACTCGCGACCTTACGCACGAGAGGCAGACGCGATATCCATGAGACCACCGAGACTTGTTTATTCTGATTACGATAACACAGTATTTATTATAAACTACCGATCTTGTGCGGGTCTGCGATCTCATAACAAAACAAATATGATATTTTCCATGTCAAATCATTGCTGTTATAAACTTAAGATAGAAAAATAAGTGGAGCAAATCAATACGTTTTTATTAAAAAAACTAAAAATGTGTAAGAGTTTCATCAACTAACCAACTTCTTGGTTTCATCGGACACGCTGAATTACATAAACAACAGCAACCTGTAACGAGCCAGATATCTTGTTCCTCATTGGATCCTGCCAACCACTCAAATACCGTCTGCACAAAGTGTGTCTTTAAGTACCAAGTTCACTGATTCCTTCCCGCCCCCTGTTGCAGTACATCTATGTACACCCCTTAGATGAGTTAGAAGAGTCGACCGCTGGAATCGATCCCAGGACTTTCTGATTTCTAACCAGGTCTAGAAAGTTTTTTAAAACATTGTTTACCCTAAGCGGGTTTTATTTGTTCTATTTTATATACCTTTTGAACCTGTATCGACTGATATTCTTAGAATTCAGTTAAAATCCCACAAAAACATTCATGCCCGAGGCGTACCAATGATCCACTAACTAATTGGGCGACATTCTACTGCTAATAGGGCACATTCTGCTGATTAAGTGCTCATATTCTTTCTCCATGTGCTCCTACTCAATTCTGCTTCTATCTTTTCTTACTTTCTTTCTTATGGATTTTCTTTCTTTCCTGCTTTCTTCTATTTTCTTTCTTTCTTGTTCCTTTCAAACTTTCTTCTTTCGTTGTGCTTTTCTTCCTATATTCATTTTCTTCTTTCTTTCTAGAGTGATTTTCCAATACTCAAACTGTTTTCTTCTTCTTGTGGTTCTCGAATATTCATACTTATTTCTTTTCCTATTATATTCGAAAGATCCTTCCTTTTTTATCTCTGATAATTTGCAATCGTTCACACTACTTTATCTTTAGATGGTCATAGAACGCCCATACTTTTTTCTCTTGTGATTTTCGGAAGACCGACTTTCGATACAGTTTAATTAGCCTGTTGGAAAGTCCAGCCATGCTTTAATGTTGCTTCTATCATTCCAACGTTGGCAGAGGAATTCTAAAAAGAAACCTCATCCAGGATGATCTACGTGAGAAGGTGGGAACTAAGTGTCGATTTGTACCCAGCGACCTTTGTTATTAGAATGTATCGTTTGACGGTTATGGAATAAGACCTCTGGTTCGACGATGGGCTAGCACGGCGCGTAGTCACGTGTTCAAGTTCCATGAAGGGGTGTCCATTGAACGGAGTGATTCGGAAGCTACTTTCCCAACATCTGTAGATCCAATCCGTAGAAGCTAACCGTATCGTTTCAGGCATTAATTACAATTCAATCAAACGAAGTTACAAAATAAAAGTAGCCGATCGGGTAGCCGTGCAGTCTAAGACGTTAGGCCAACGTTAGGTCCCGGATTCGACTCCCGGCAGGGACATAGGTGTTTGTGGATTTTAACTAGATTTATGATATATCGTGACGGGCCGAAGTCAAAAGTAACTAGACTGGCCCATATAAAATAAAGTTTACCAAAGTTTTATGACAATCAACATTGAAGGTAGAATCGGGTTTGGTGATATGATCTGCATAGAGTTATCTTTCTGGACTATTTGTTTTGATTTCTATGTTGTTGAGATATGTGCGTGTCCTTTCTCAATGTCCCTATGAGTAAACAAAAGAATCACTTAATCACACGTAGGTGGAACTTACTTACATTAAATGGATATGCGTAAAGTATATGTGAATATGTTTATAAAAGCTGATATAAACAAAGGAAACTCATTCATTGTGTCTATAGAAGGCCATTCATAATGACAGACATTCTATACATATATACTCCATACACATGTTTGCGTGGTAACCAGGAAAAAAAGTACTACGTATGAATCATTATTACGTGCTCGCGAATGAATCATTACATATATTATTTATGTATATAGTTTATTGACTGTCTACATTTGCATTGTCTGTGCTGAACAAAATAAACTACTACCGACTACATAACAGTCTCTACAATCATGCAGGTTAATTCATTGACCCCATCGATAATATCAATTGTTTAGGAAGAAAGGAAGTTAATGTAATGGCACGCACTGTTCTAAACACATATGAATATCTAAAGGTACATTATTATTATTATTTCTTCACACACCGACACATACATACACACTTCCAACCTCCATCCCATATATATATATAATTCACAGCCATATTCAATCCACTACTGGATGAGGCCTCTCCCGGAGAGAGGAATAGGTCTACTGCTCCCACGCTGACCAGACGTTTTGGTAGAGGAGAGCCGAAGCTCTCAACTGTGATCGCCACTGCATCACGATGGTGGGTGGGCGCCGCTCCAAACCTCTTGCTTTGAAAAAAATCCCCTGGAATCGAACCCGAGGCCCCACGATCAGCAGCCAGCGACGGTAACCGCTAGTCCAGCAGGGCGGTCATATATATAAGTTATTAATGTTGTTGAAAATGAGGACGTCTTGTGCTACCGCCATCGATCTACGGAGTAACAAGATATGAAATATTACGATCGGCAATATTGTTTTATAATAAGTGATTTTGGGCTGGCCCCATTTTATATTTCGGAATTCAAAATCTTTACTTCAGAAAAGAATGCAGCGACCTTGAGAATCCCTAGATAAGTAATTAAACGAGAATCAGAATAATTTGAAATTGAGATCATTTTGGTAATATTTCTATAGATTTCGAAATTAAAAGTTTGTAGATTAAGTACTGATTAAAACACCACCTTTAGGACCACAATAGATAATATTTTACAAAAAATCTGATGGTTTTTAACACCAGTGTGTTTTGGAGAGGGCCATCTTATGTTTCAAAATGAAATTTTAGTAAATTACAAACATTTTTGGTTCCATTTTTTATTTAGTTTTGTTGGTCTGTCACGCAGACTTGCTTCTCAACGAAAGTGGATACAGAGAAACTGACTTAAAATTTGAGCTCAGTGACCTCCATTTACTGGGGTACTTTTAGTCAGCTGGCACATTCATTTCATATGATTAACTTCTTGATGCATTGCAAGAGTTCAGGCAAGGTACCTCATAGGAAGCAGGTAGAGAGAGACTGACTGACAAATCACCGATCTCGATTTATTCAGCCCTTTTTCAATCTGATGACGTTACGAATAGTCTTTTTCATTGCATTAGCTTCTCATTCTTCAATCCTTAAATTTTCCTTTATGGTACTTTTTTGTTCCATAAGAGCTTCTGGAAGTTGGGCCAATGGGTGTATCAGCTACCCATAAATATGTGAGACTTGTCGCTACATTTCTTTACCGTAAATGTAGTGATGGTGGTGGTACTAGGCGGAGGAGGAGGAGGAGAAAACTTCTAGAACACATAATAGTTACTTACTCGTAAAATTTTTAAAATCTGAAAATTTATTAGTATAATGCTATGGGGAAAGATCTAGTTCATCATAATAAAATTAATATTGACCTTGTAAACAGCATTGAGTAAGACTCTCGGATAATCCCAACCTGGTAAATGTAAATTTAGCTGAGAACACTAACGGAACCACTACACAATTTTATTGGGAACAAAATAGCTCTTGTTTAGGAACGTACCCAGAAGTTGGTTTCGAGGCCTTCTGGGTGTGAAATTTACGTAAAATGCATATAATTTTGCCAAAAATGATACTAATTCCACAAATAAATATGAATTTGGTGGGTCCGGACCCCCAGGACCCCCATCTGCGTACGCCCCTGCTTCTTAACTTCCCAGACTATCTCTTCTGCCGCCAAACCAAACCAACTACAGTATTGGAAAAAGAAACATAAAAAAAATGCGACATTTGTAGGAATACTAACAATATATTATTTTGTGATTGGGAAAATTTCTACTTTGTGTGTGTGTGTGTGTGTTTGAGAGAGAGGAGGAGAAAGAGGATAAGTTTCTGCTCCGTTACAGACTAATAAGGCAAAGAAATTGATGACAGTGATGTTTGACAAGGAAAGAATTCTCTCAACGAACCATGCCATTGCATGAGTCAGCAATCAGCATGTCTTCTGCTTTTGCAGCGAAAATACAAGAGAACGTTAATTGGAACAGACGGAAAAGATGTAGAAAAGGAAGAAGGAAGAGAAAGTTTGTTTGAAATCGAATAAAGATAGGAAGAAAGAAAGAGAGAGAGAGAAAGAGAAGCGAGAAGAGACATGAATGTGAAATCGGATACTTCACGACGTAACTTATACCTTCTATTTGATGCAGAAAATTTAACAACAGTGTTTCCAATTCAGATGCAATACTACAAAAATAGTTTATAGCTACTGAACATGCATAAATTCGTAACGTTTGCTTGTGGCCCGGAAGTACTGCGGTTTCTATTGGTTTGTCATTTGTCATCCGGTGTGATGTGGTTCTGCTTGTGAATACGGCTTGAATTTTGCAGATTTTAAGAAAGTCCTGTGTAATTTGTGGATCATAGTAGATGGAACATCAACTGGATAAAAACGAACACTTCCGACATATTCTTCTGTTGAGTTTATCAGAACATCAAAAGCAGTGAGGGTGGCTTGAAACATCTGCGCATGCAGCAGGCGGTGCATTTGCACCATTTATGGGGAGAATGCCATCGGAGAAGTATGGCATGGAAATGATTTATTTGTTTTCAAGAGGATCACTTTGACCTAAGTGATTGTCCACTTTTAGGAAGATCATCGGGTTTTGATGAAGACCGTATAAACTCGTTGATTCACGATTATTCACGTCAGTCAACCAGAGAATTGACAAATGTAATGAACTTTGACTAGTGTGACATTTGCGACATCGTGCGACACTTGCATTGCTTGGGAAAGGTTTAGAAATTGGGTGTGTGGATACGTCACGCTTTGAGCGAAAACAACACAAATTTGCCGGTGGCCATTTGTGCTTCTTTGCTTGCTCGTTATCGATTAGCTCAAAAACAACATCGATCATTCCTGTTTAGGATTGTTATTGTTGACGAGAAATAGTGCCTTTATATCAATAACAAATAAACAAAGGAATTAGCTCTAAGAAAAAAACAACTCCGCGCACAAGTGTTAGTGTAATCGACAGCATACAATATTAAACGTCTGTTGGGATAAGGATGGCGTGGTGTACTGGGTATTGCTTCCCGGGAATGTAACCATCACTGTTGACGTTAAATGCCAACAACTCAAACGCCTTGTGACCGCAATTCAAGAAAAACGAGCGGGAAGACTGCATACATCCAGTGTTGCTGCAACGCAATAATGCAAGCCCGCACCCCGCTATCAAGACACAACGTTCCATCCAGGAGCTTGCTTGGAAGGTTCTTCACATATCCCCACTATTTCCCCAATCTTCCGGTCTCAGATTTCCACATTTTCTGTTCTCTATCCAACAAATTCAATGAAATTTCTTTGATAACGAAAACACTCTTCAAACTTGGATAGATGACTTTTTTTTAAAGACAAAACCAGCAATTTTCTACAGGAGTAGAATCGAAGAATTGTCCCAGCGCTGGCAGACAGTCATAGATAAAACAGGATATTGCCCCGTTAAAAAATTTCGAATAGATTGCTGGAGAAAACTAAGCAACTATAACTGGTTGAAAATTGCCTGTAACTTGGCTAATAAAAAAACAGCCGCCTTGCAGGTTACTGAAAAAAAAAGATAGAAGTCTCGAGCGAGATTTGAACGGGGTTCTTTAGTTAGAAGTCCAGCGTCTTAATGACTGGACTAAATTGCCACAGAAGAAATCAGTACATTAAAACAGTATACAAAATAAAAAATACGTTGCCTGAACCACGAAAACATAAACAAAGCTACTTCTATGGCTTACACAATGTTCTAATAACTTTTGTCAAGTAGAGATTGCAATCCCCATTCACTGAGAATATTTCCAATTTCTTTAAACTACGTGATTAAAATATCGGCGGAAAACACTTGTTCAAAATCGCTTGTTTGATTACGATAAGAAACAGTTTTCTCTTTCTGCGCATGTGCGAAAATCACCTTGGAATGGGAAAATGAGAACCTCCAACCACACAAAAGAAATCTCTCGGTGTTTTTGACCGACTCTTTTCAGCTACAGCAGGATTACTGCAAATACTTACAGTAATCTGTACAGCAAATACTTACAGCAAACATTTAGTTAGAACATTACTAGATATATCAAACAACATTCCAGTTTTTTTTACAGTGTAATGATTAGTTTGTATCTTCCTTGCAGCACAAATGCATCTCAAATTAAAACAAATATAGTGATAAAATGCTACGAGTTTGTGCATCAAATCTGCTATAAGTTTATCCTATTAACTTTAAATTAGTGAATTTCAACAGCAGTAAAGTTAGGCGATTTCAAAGGCCGGTAAGTCGGATATGGAAAATCCACTAAACGTGACGGCACATATCGTCGTTTTTGGAAGGTAGATTTATTTCGCGAAAGCTTCCTTTTAGGTCCCGTGATAGTAAAGCTATAAAAAGCGTCTAATTAGGATAAAAAAGGATCTTATCAGATATCATCAGATATTATGAGATAAAAAGGATCTTATAATCCTGCTCAGTCCGTCTGTCCGGGAAAATTAAATCTCAGAAACCACAAGGTATAGAGAGGTTATTAAGGTGTCGTTCTAAAGGTCTTGGCTAGCTTAGCTTATAGCCAATGGAACTGTTTTAATTGGTGCAGTGAGTAAATGTTACCAACCCATTTTTAGAAATGTGTTGTTCAAATTGTTTCCACTCCGTTGGTGTCCCTCCACAAGTATACCATTTTTCAGTGGTGCCAACCTCTTTCATTTTTAAAAAATTGATTCCATATTGATGGGCACATCCACTCCAAACTTAATGTAAACTTTGTTCGACACTATACCAAAATACTGTGAGTATTCTGGTTCCTATGCACCCTAGCTGTCAGTATTGGCAATTTATTTTATAAAAAATATTGTTTGTGTGTCTGAGATGCTATCAAGGGACCGGAGCCTTTGCGATTGAGAATAACAGCACTAACTTGTTAGTTATTAGTCACATTTACAAATAGTCATCAATCCTTTTGCAACATCACAGTGTTGTTATAATCCCAGTTGAAAATAGCCTAAAACAGCCTAAACATAGCTAAAATTATGTTACTATTTGGAATAAATTGTGCTTTTCTGACCACAGCACGTGTGGGAAGTAGCAAAAAAAGCCTTATACCAAGAAAAGATCATTTTGCTCTTCTGAAATAAGTATTCAGAATAGCTTGATTTATGTAGAAAATGTCTAAACTAGTAATACAAGCTACATTCAATCACGGAACGCAAATTTTCTCAAACAATGCTTTTGCTTTGCTTTTGTTAGGTACTGTTCATCCAAGCTGTGTGTATTACGGCCCAAATAACCATATGAAAAGCTAAATTACATCGGGATTCCTTAAAGCAGTCGTGTGTAAATGCTTTTTGTTTCGTAGAACACCGCAACAACCTACAGAAAAAAGCTCGGAATTACGGGTGTTAGGAATTAAAATCTGGTCCGGACTCGGAATGCCATTTTGTGATCTCGGAAAGCCAAAATTTCGGAATGTTTGAATGTCTGAAAGTTAGAATGTCATCTACAGGGTTTCTGACAGGATTTTCAGTTTGCTGGGGGTGTAATATCAAAATTGGAAGGTTGGAAGTGGAGTTTAGTTGGACTTCCATCGATTTTTTACCACCAAAATTTTAAAGTTCAAGGGGAATGCGCTCGACAATTTGAGAGATCTGGAAGAATCACTGGTCATATATTTGAAATTCCGGAAGGTGCATTTCAGAGTTGTGGAAAGTCAGAATTTCGACATCACAAAACTGAGGCGTGGCTTGAAGACACTGGTAAGTTTAAAAGGAAGTACAAACAACTGGGAAGAAGTTACTCTAATCCACACATTCACGTGAATGTAATGGAATACAAAAATAGTCCTTATCGCTTGCTTTCTTAAGCGTATTCGTTACTCCGAAATGTTAAAACATTGGAATTCCAGAATACAGGATAGATAGAATTTCGGAATGTTGGAAAGGAATTTCCGGAATAACAGAATTTTGGAAAGTAGGGACTCGACTTCCGAATTCGTAATTAGTTTCGGTCTTCCAAACACCCCTTTTCGAAAGTAGTAACTCCATCAGAGAGCTCTTCGTTAGGTTGTGTTAGTAGTTTGTACTTTCCATAACACAACAAATGTCCTTCGAATCGCGTCATTCTGATCAATCATCGCATTTTGAAATTGCTCAAAGTGACTATTCTGACAGAGGTTTCCAGCTAGTTTCCATTAGGCACAAGAATCGAATGTAGAAACGGTACCTTGAACTAAGGACTGTGAGCTAAATTCTTATAAATGAAGTTTTCAACTTTGTTCTCGATTCAAAATACCTTTTTCTCGTAGCACGTTGTCTCTGAACAGTTGGAAATACTGGAACAGTATGAAAATGTCCAGCAATTACGAGCACAGTAAAAAATTTCACGAGGCACTTTCCTTGTTGACAAAGTTGTCTCTCCCCTCGGTCATTGCTTTGTTTCTTTTTTTCGCCTCGCTTTCTCTTGATCTTTCAGCCATTACACATTACTCCCCTGCCTCATCACTCTCATGCAGTGTGGTGTAATTAAATAGATCATATTTACAGACATTACGCATTTCTTTAATATTGGTTTTCTTCTTAATGGGAGCGCTCTTTCTCCATTTCCTAACAGTCTTAATTACCCAGTGCCACGTGCTGACGTAACTCTTAGTACATACAGGACATTCATAGTACAAACTACATCTACAAATAGACTTAGTCATCAAAATGAATGCAAGAGGTGTATTTGATCTTTCTAATCTCTGGATATAGTGCTTTGAAATTACTTTCCAATTTCAATAATTATTTAGTTCCTGAACAAATATGGAGTGCAGTAAACATAATTTTACCATGGTTTTAACTCTTTGCGACATGCAACAGATTTTGTCATATGCTCAGCGCACTCTTAGTTGTATATTCCTTATTCGGTTATCACATACAAGTGCATGGTATGTGAACAATTCGTTTATCAATTTAATAACTAGTGATGTAAATGTTATCCTTTTTACCAATTAATGGAGACTGGAAAAACTTGTTTGAATAATATAGTCGAAAACCATAAATTTACGAAGAAAAATACATGTTTAAACCTCTTTCCGTAAACTTAAAATCGTACAAAAATAAGTAGTTTTTAAGTCAAGAATAACGCCAACTTAATTTCCTCTGAGTGCATTGTGCTGATTCCTTTGGGAAACAATCTTATTTACATGAAAACTGATACAAATGAGAAAGTATGTAATGAATTACGATTTTCAGGAAATGTCAATGGTTTACAAGTTCTCATATTACGTTTCACCAAAATTCAAGCTCGACCAAGGCTCGCCAATCACACTTTCTTGAATTATGTTGCATTAAAATACTATTGTAACCAATTATTTTCAAAATGCAATGCGAAATGCTCAGTGATAAGTAACAAAACCTGTCACATTTTCAATTAACATGTCACATTTTCACACACGAACAAGCAAGTAACCTCAGCTAATTTTAGATGGTATAACGAAAAATTTCTCACAGAATGGTCAATATTGGTATTTCGCACAAAGACAGATTAAGTATGAGACATAATAATGCTGCGCAGTACTTAGCTTATTCTTTGTAAACTTTAATACAAAGAAATTAGCATAATAAAAGAACAATTTACATTATGACAAGCTCTTCATAACTCTCTTGGTATGTTAAGACGGCAGTCGGAAGCATAGGAGCTACAAATGGTGTTTTAAAATGTTTGCTCCTTTAATATCTATAAATACAGTATTTTTAAATAATTCATTAACGACTAAAATATAGTTTTCAGTCTTATCCAAATATAACTTTGTTCGCGGTAAAACAATCAAATGTAAATATCCGCATTTAAATACTTCAGACTTATAACTAATTTAGGTACTATAGTTCTAATACACCACTATTATTAACGACCCAATCCATATGGAAGGTTAGCTTTGATTTCTCAACAAGTTCATCTTTACAACTATTTTTTTATTCACACAATTTTTTTAAGAGACAATCTTGAGTCTTTGCCATTTGCCCCTATACGTTTCAAAGAGAGGTTCTGGAATCTGGAGCATATGAATTATCATGCTTATTTTTTCACTTCAATTTATATTCAAACTTGTAAAATCTGTTTTAATATTATTATACCAGAAGGAGCCCTCAATATCTTAAAGTTTTGTATTACTATTATAATTTAAAACATACTGAGCCTGTTACAAATTTGATTTCTGAAAATTTGAAATACCTATGTTTGGAGTTATTCGGAATCGTGTTTTTTCATCCTCTAAATTAAAATACATTATTTACTACATAAACATTCTGCACTTTTCCAAGAACAAATAATTAAAAGATCAATTTAAACATATTCAATGTATAACCTTCAATTGTGGTTATATATATTAAGAAAATGAGAAGGGATGGTGTGTTTCATATAGAAGTGAGTTAATTGCCCGTGTGTCGTGTTATTTACGCGTATTAACTGCTAAAATTTAAATTTAGAGGTTTGAATTTAAATTGAAGAGTTTTAGTGCAAAGTGGTTGTAAGAGCAAATTGCAGATTTAAACAAAGTGCGAGTTCATCTTTTATTCACTATAGAAAATATATGACCAAAAATATTCATTTTTTGTACAGAGACATTGGATCTTAATGTATTTTTGTACAAAATATAGTATAAATATTCTGTGGCATATATATTTCACGTTATACATAAAAAATAAAATCGATATTTTCTAAAATTTTCAAATCTCACTTGCATTGCTTTGTTCTTAAACCTCTCAGTTGTAATTTACATTTGAACTTCCCTTGTAAGTTAGTGTTTAAATGAAGTAGAAAGTTTAAGTTTAAATTTAGAATAATAAATTGTTGCTAATTATCAGGTCCAATATATAAAAATATCTATCAAGTCTATTTACTAACCTTTTCTGCGTTTTTAACTGAAAAAAGAGACAAATGTCTTCATAGTTGACTAAATTCTGAAAAATACTTTGAGCTTTTTTAACTGTGTCTTTCTTACCAGGACATTGAAGTAGTCTGAATTACTAAATCCCTCGTTTACAAAGAAAAGTACCCGAAAGACAAAGCTTTGCTCAGATTTTGCTGTTATTTACAAAGATTTCATTGCTATTTCAAAATCATGAAGGTTAATCATGAATATCCAGTATATTTCACTGGGCGTCCATAAGGCATCTTTCTTGCAGTGTATTTTATTATAAATAAATCGCTAAGACGTCCGTATGGAGCGTGGTCTGTCTGCACTAACAGGTGGATATAGCAAATTAAAATCGTTATTGTTTCGTTAGTTCGTAGAAATCAATCTCGATACTTAACCCAGAATTTTCCCAAAGTCAGGAGCTAACAAAATTTCTTTCTAGCACCCGAAAACGGTAAACTCACCCTCACTTAATAGCCAGAAGCACTATTTGGGAACATAGCCCTTAATATGACACCCAATAAATGATTTCGAAATCTTACCTGAGTTTTTTTAACCTAAACGCGTTTATTACAGATGGATACGACAATAGGAACGAGTAACACTATACAGGCTACCTCATCATGCACTTTGAACATTAAATGAATATATTATATGAATAGGGAAGTGTCACTGAATATATCACCGGAACTATCACTGTCACTGGTGTTGTAACTTTTCAAAGTTTCTGGTGTCTCATGGAGTCTTGATCCAGTACGTTGAGTGCTGCTTGAAGACAGGGGAAAACACTATATTCATTTATTAGAAGTTAGCACGGATACAGCAAACGCCATTTTACACCGTTCTTGTAACAAACAATAAACAATAACAACAATCCAAGGATACTTGGATATCCAACGCTGATATCTAAGTAAGGGTTTCCTCATATAGTACAATAATCATCATTATGCTACAAGCATATTGCTAAGTGCACGTGCACCGAAATGTTTAAACAGAAAATTCTTTTCTGAAGAAACTACCAGTTGATCAGTGATAAAATGTTGCCTTCACTTACAAAAGATGTACTTTACATAAAGGCTACTTACAGGTTTCACAAGATTTCGCACCCTAGTAAATATGTAGTCTTGTTCCCTACGTGATTAACCCAGGTCACTCACCTAAGAGAACAAGAAGATAAAAGAATGATCAATTAGAAAAACGTTCTTAACACAAATTTAAAAGAAGTTACACAAACCAAATATATATATATATAATATTTCATAATATAATATAATATATACATAATTTCCGTAATGACACAATACCTCGAACTACATACATAATAAAGAGCAACTTAATGTGAACTCTTTCTCTTTATTTATATCTTAGGCCCTGGCAGCGACACCTTCCCATCCTTTCCGCTCTTCTATCCTGGCCTGAGCCTTAGATGCCTAAAGGCCATAAATAAAATTCAAATTCTTCAAATTTTGACAGATATTGATGGGAGATATTGACGATACAATAGTAAGATTCTTGTCTCTGGAAAATGATATAAAAATGTTGAAATGCCATTACTTTTAAACTGCTGAAAGAAATGGAAAGTAAATAACGACGGAAATGAAACCTAAATGCACACAAATTGGACCTGAGTATACATAGTGTCCTATTGATATGGATTTGTACGAATTTGGGGTTCATTTCCGTTGTTACTTCAAGGTGAAATAGGTGTTTGCAGCCTATTGTATTATTACCCCATGCTAGCGTCACATACCCTTATCTATCACAATATTACATTTACGGCAAACTTGACTTTAGAAACGTATTTCCCGTAAAATTCTAGGCCAGAATGACATATTACACGACCCCCTTCCCATTTAAGAAAATCAATCGAGGTTCAAGATGGCGGCTATGAAGAATATACCCTCCACACTGTAGCGCCTTTCACCCAGTACCCATTACTATGTATTTGCTCTCCATTTCTTTCAGCAATTTAAAAGTAGAATGGAATTTCAATAGCTTTATATCACTCTCCACAGACAAGAATATGACTATTGTACCATCAATGTCTCGCAAAACAATTGCACTCGGGTTGCCCAAATTTGCATGTGCACATATTTTGACATCCTAATGATGATGCAGGGAAATAAATCATACTTTCTTTGGCTCATCAGTATATTTCTTTGTAAGATATTCCAATTTCCAACTAAAACATTCCAGTTAAAAGAAAAACTAGAAGACATTCAACAAATGAGAAAAGTTTCCAAACTAGAACATTCTTCTATCAATCGTTTGTTGTTTGTTTGTGTGTGTGTGTGTGTGTGCGTGTGTGAATCGGGAGAGAGAACAAGCGAGAGGAAACCAATTAGTATGCACTTGAAACCACATCTCTGTTTGCGAAGTTTTCCTACGAAAATTGTTTACATTCCAGTGGAGTTAAGACGCCTAGCAACGCTGATCTTAATTAAATCAGCAGAGGAGATGGATACAAAAGCGGAGAGAGATTTTCTTGACTTGTATGAAAGCCAGTTAAGCTACTCAACTTGTCAAGGAGGGAGGAATTTTCATCTTCAAAGGAGTTGTTTGTTTATCTTTCATAAAATGTGATTTAAGTAGCATTTTACAGAACTAATATTCTATTTTGTGTTTCAGTTAGCCACAATAGGTGAACGTCAACCATTATACGTAATATATCAATCATAATTATATTCTTATAATACAAGAAAATAAAGCAATTCTTTTCGTAAAAGTCAGGATCTATTTTCGTCACTGACATGTTTCTTTCAGAAAATTATGTTTTATGAATAGTTTTTCCTATATTCACAAGAACTATCTTATTTTCACAAGGATGGTCAAAAGATAGAAGAATAGACAACGGGCAAACTCATTATTAGTTCTTAGTAATCCGAGTGGTTATCATTATTATAACTTCTTTCTACAGAAACTAATCGTCACTACTTCTGTTAATAAATGGTTCTATAAATAGTGCATTGATTACCATGCGATCTTTAATTACTTTATTATCTTGTGGTACATAATCTATAGACACCTTTCAATCAATAGTTATATTCCATACATATAAGGCGTTCCATTCTAGTTTTGTGCCATCTTCTGTGTGGATCGTAAACTACTAAAATGCGTAGAGATAAAAAAGAAACATATATAGCTATTAAATGTAGACTGTAGTCATTTCCCTCAATATTTATTTTCGTCCCTGATAATATAATTCCATTCCTTTTTAAGTCCTAATATTCTTCTGTCAAAAGACGAATTAAATTATTTCAAGACATGTCTTGTCCAATTCTGTCTTGTCCAAAGAACTAATATTAACTTCCAATCCGCTCATTCATTCAAAACGATCTATTAGTATACAAAAAGCTAGTGAATCTTTAAAAACGAGATTCTCCTTTGAAAAACAACGACACGTGAACTATTCAATAAATTGGTAATGCCAACTTTCACATGTTAATCGAGGATGAATCGAAAATCAAGTCAACAATGCTTTACTATTACTAGGGATAACTGAAAACGAAAACGTCCAAAACTGTCTTCACTTATCAATCATTGTTAGATAAGATGTCAAACTTAGGTTATGCGTGGGACAAAGACCGATGAATTTAATTAGAGAAAGAGTCTACATTCACCAGCACGAGAACGGTAAAGTTGCCAACATTACAAAAGTGCATGTGCAACATAATCAATGGTCGTAATTTGTGACTCGGTGGATGTAATAATAGTTGTTAAAACATGTTATAATCCAGCCTTTTGTAATATTGAAGATTCCAATCTCTTTCAATCATGATTACCATTAATCAATACTAAACTAGTGTCCACGGATATTAATTGTACTAATACTTCTAATTAACTAACTCTAAGACTTGCAGAACTCGCAAGTTCATCGCCACAATAACAAATGTTCGGCATTGCATTAAATCCTGGGCAAGATCAAGTCCGTTTTCATCATGAACCTCTCGAATATCTCTTCTAATATTGTCTTCCCAACAATGTCGTGGCCTTCCCAATGGCTTCCCAACCACGATGAAATATAATAGTTTTTTTCCCTTTCGAGTTACATTGCTTGCCCATCTTAACTATCGTGATTGTATTATTGTTATTACGTAAGGTGACTACTACTATTTACTCTAATACTATTTCTAACCGCTGCTACTAACAATATTATGATTACTTTTAGTGTTTCAGATATTCCTACTTCAACTTTACTACTGTTGGTATTATTTAGAATTAGGCCTACTCTTACTACTAGTGATATTTTCATTCTTGCTTTTTTATTTTAACTACGACAATAAATATCAATACTATTGTAGTAGTGGTAGTAATAGTAGTGCTTCATCTTCTACTCTGCTACTTCTACTACTCTGTCTTTGTCATATATTTATAGCACTTAAACATACATATAATGGTAAATTTGAACATACTTTTGGTTCATTTGACATATTATACAATACGAAATAACTCTTCATAAGTATATATTTTCCAATATTTTATGAGTAACACAGACTCTTACTTCCCTGCCCTTCGTTCCCTGTAAAGCAAATTGAAACAAATTGTCTTTAAAACAGTAGGTTCCGTTCTAGGAAACTAAGTTCTGTAGACAAACACGAAATCGAACGATTTTACTTACACAAAATTCGCATGTTGTGGGACGAGGAACCCAAAGCTAAACATGCTGATTCACCGTCTGAGGGTTCCAAACCATTAAACTTAATAAGATAGAATATAAAACTTTAATGCGCTCTCGAATGGTGCTCCAGTTTTTATGCTGACTGGCGCAGACATTCAG
Source organism: Lepisma saccharinum (assembly GCA_022664845.1). Lineage (NCBI taxonomy): Eukaryota > Metazoa > Arthropoda > Insecta > Zygentoma > Lepismatidae > Lepisma > Lepisma saccharinum. The sequence goes on along the minus strand of JAGDQP010021108.1, from coordinate 14,731 downwards.
GATAATAATATCTGCAGGACTAGCGATTCCCTCTTCAATTCGGCGTGGAAAAATAGATTAGAAGTAATCTTAATTTATTGCAATTTGAATGTAATGTATACTAATGATTAATACCTTCATAAATTGCAAACGCAGCACCTACATTTAGTACAGTGATTGTTGTAACTAGCATATTCATGTGGTCTGAGGTTTTAACATACAATTCTGCATACCGAGCGGCCGTTGTTCAGTTGATAGAGCTTTCAATTTGTATTCGGAAGGTTCTGAATTTGAACCCAGCGGCCGGCCACACTGACAGGATTTTTCCAGAATTTTCCTATCACGGCAGGCTACTGCTAGGATCGTACCTTCTGCCTAGACACTGGCAGACTTTCTTCCTGTATAATACCCCTGGCCTGAGATAAATTTTCTAAAGACCATAAATAAAACAAATTTCAATGGACAACTTTATTTTAAAATATATGCACTTATTGTTTTCTGAAATTCTAAAAAAAAAAAAAAAATGTGCTGGAGAAGTGTGCGTAATGTGTGCAACAAATATTGGAGTTTATCGTGGCTTTCTAGGTTAATTTTGTTCACTTTCTCTGCACATAATTTTTACGGGTTTGTTTTTTGTACATAGTTTGTACTGATGTGAAATTTGAATTTTTATTTATGGTCTTTAGCGTCTGAGACTCAGGTCGGGATAGAAGAGGAGAAAGGACATGGAAAAGTGTCGGTCAGGGCCTATATTGAAGGTGCCATCCCGGCATTTGCCTGATGTGACTGAAGAAAATCCCTGGGAAACCCTCAGTCGAGGTGGTCAGCCGCTGGGATCGTATCCAGGACCTCCCGAAAGCTACGCCAACGCTCTATCACTGAGTTAAGGCGGTTCTGTTATAATTTATACTGATGAACGCAGACTTCATAATTTTGTACATCAACATTTCTTCAACACATGTCGAGAAAAGTGACGAAGTTATTGGTTGTTTTTTGAAGTTCGGTTCGCTAAAGCAATGTCACTGAGACGACCTGGTTCTATCGCAACTCACGCCAAGATTTTACTTCTTTTCTAGGATACTGAAACCTGATGAAGCCAATCTTGTTCCTTAAAAAAATGCACAATCAGATTTCCAGAAAATTTCAGAAAAAATACATTTAATAAGCTGTACAATATGCCAATACCTAACGAATGGTAAAAAAATTAAGTGAAGGTTCCACACATTATTTCTGTTTCCAGATTGTACAAATTTTGGACTTCATAAACTTTTCCAGCGCACATTTTCTATGAATATGAGTGTACAAAAATGTATTAAAATAGTCTGATGTGACCCCAAAAATCAATCAAGAAGTGATCGTAAGTTGACTCTTTTAAAGTCGCAAAAAATGCATTTACAATGTAAAAGAAGTTTCATTGACAAGACAAACCATGTTTTAAGCACAGAATTCCAATTGGAAGGAATACCTAAACGATATGTTTGCAAGAAATATGATTCAATAAACATGAATTAATAAAGATCCAAAACCACATTCTATTTGCTTATGCGATAAAATCGTGATGGGTCTATTTGTCCAATCGATAATCCAGTATATATTTATTCTCTTTACTCATTTGGTCTTTGTATACACCTAGTTGAACGCATTCAAACAATATTTCAATTTAACTTATGGTATTATATGAATTAAAGTCTCTTCCCTCTGATGCAGTAGATGTGGAATTCAACACATCTCTTTCTGAAAATAGCCAGAGCAACCCTCTGAAAGAAGAGAAAAAGAGAGAAGTATTTAAAAAAAAAAAAAGAATGAAAATGAAATAAGAGTGCGATTTTAGCTTGAACAATTTTCAGCGTTTGTGTGAAACTCATACAGAGAGAAAATGAATTGCATGGATTGTTTGCGAATAGGTCCCGCAGGCTGAATTTGCCATTATTAATCAGAACAATGCTTTGAAAAGCGCTTCGTAATACACACATACATACATAGCACAACCACCGTACTGCCAGCAATTAAAGAGGAACGATTTATTTGTCTATACACACGAACACACACACACACACAGACATATGAAACTCCGGCTTTTCTGTTCGTGCTTTAGTTTTATTTTGTCGTTTTTCTCCTCCCCTTTTGTTCGTCCCCTCCTACTTCTGGCAACCATCTCACAAGCCCCAATACAACTGACAATCCCTTCGGTAGCCAGTTATAATTATTGTCTCCTCAAATACTGTATTGAAAGCAAACTTGAAATTTCATGCATCATAAACTTTGAATGTATTTACTGGAACGTTACATTCATTAGTTTTTACATTACAATATCAGGCAAATAATTAGATACCAGTGTTTCACTTTTTCGAAATCGTTCAAAACTGAATTAAAATAATGCAATTTTAATTTTGTAGTTCTCAAATTTACAAACCTACTAAACACATACAAATGAGTATTGGAAACATTAAATCTGTAAATTAACTATTAGACTTTAGATAATATTTTAGCCATTTTTTTTCTCCTTTTTAAGTTTCATCTTCACCATTTAGTTTTCATTCTATCTGCAACAATCTGATCTTAGCCGATAAAATAACTAACTGTCTGTATTATTACGACAGAGTCTCGTATTTTAAGTTTTTTTATTTTTATTTTTTGTTGTTGTTGGAAATGTATTACTTCAGTCAGAACGTCTAGCTGTTCCTTATTTTAAAATACATGTCCTATATTGTCCTTTACTTTTCACAACTTCTTAATTTCCATAATTAAAACGTTACTATTTTCAAGCAAAATTTACTCACCACAGTAGTACAATCAATCCAAAAAGATTTATTTGTAATTGTGAACTTTAGGCGTAGCCTAATGTTTAACATTCTGAGTTAAAACTAGGATTGCAATTTTAGATTAGTTATTTTACTGATTTTACCGGCGCCTCTTTTACCCTACGTGATTCAGTGTTCCGTGGCAAATCTATTACTAGAAAATTAAGTCGGCGTACCGATCCTCGTCAGATCTAAACGGTTCTGTCCTCTACTTGAGGAGATAAATAAATGTGCAGATCCATTGAAACTTAACTATTGCCGTTTTTTTTTTTAACTATTTTTCCCCTTTGTATAAATTTCTTTGTCGCCAATGGGATTTATTAGCTATTTGTCTGTCTGTAACAACAGGCCGAGTGGAAGTGGTTAAATATATATTTTTCTGTTGGTAATGAATAAAAATGTTTTTGCTTGCTAATGTAATATGAAAAAAAAAGCAGAAAATAAATATTTAATTTCATTCCTGAATCCCCCAGAAAATGTTTCCGCAGGTCCTCGCATCAGTTAACATCATGTATAGATCCGCTTTCCGTTAATTCTTGTAAACTTTTTTATTTTCGATCAGTATTTACCTACTTGTAGTACACTTCTGTCACACAAGCTAGTATGGATCTACAAGTGGTTTTAGCAGCTTAGGAAAGAAGTTAAAAATAATGTTAGTAGGTGCGGGGAAAGAACTTAGGTCGCCTCGGTTACAGCTTACTGACATATCCAACTGAACTACGAAGAGCACAAAAAAAATCGTCACTTTCATTGCTATACAATGAAGAAGATTGATGGGGAAATGAGTAAGTGGGAGCTTATGAGGGCATATTATCAACATACAATACAAAAAAGAAATTGTAAACACGAAACTAAAATATTTTGAACTAGATGTGTACAAAAAAAACCTGCATAATAAATATTATATTTTTTTCGGTGTGTCGCTCAGAGAAAGTATCTTGAGGTTCTAGTATGCAATTCAAGCGATCGAAAACATTGAAACGAACACATCCGAAAGACGAGCATTTTTATGATACATTTCCCATTCCTACAAAGAAGAAAAATAAAGCTGTCGGAATAAATTTTCTTTTCTTTCAGTAGCTTTTATGTTGTATGAGGTCTCCGCATCGGGAATTTGCTTCCGCGTTCGTTCCACGGATGTAAAGGAGAGTTTTTACATTCAGCTCAGGAGCTTCTAAATTATTGGAAGATCATTATTGAAGAAAAAAAGCATAGGGGAGACAGAGTTTAGTAGTCTTAATTTAAGGAAGAGAACAAGCAAAATGACAATGAGTGGGGGGACATCGCTACAATGTAGAAAACAGAGCAGATCTTGGCTGCTTGTGAAGAACGGAAGATGAAAAAGAAGGCAACAGCATGAGGCCGAATAAGCCAGTCTATAACGACTAACTACTGTGGCGGGAAATTAGTTCATAAATCAATGGAAGGGACTAAACGTATATTTGTTCAACTTTTAGAGGAGAGAACCGAGGGAGAAAAGGACGGAAGATTGGAACCCGTAAATCACCTAAAACAAACTAAGCAGCATTATTAAATGCCTGTTTGTTTTCCGTTTCTATATCTTTATTTTATGTCCATTGTCAGACATTTTAAATACAACAAGGAACATTATTTTTGCGCGTTTTATGCATACAGAAACAAGCACATATCCATCCATTCATCCATCTCTATCTATTAACAAGTCAAGCGATGATGGTTTAGCATTGCTTTCCATCAATGGAGAAACGTGCTAAAGACGATACCTACAGTTTAAAGTGAATACGTTATCCACGCCTAGAATCGAACTCTTGTGTGTCACGCGACGAGAGATAGACTACGCCTCATCATTTAACAGAAAGCCATCGACAAAATCCTAAGGATATTTTCAAGCAAAAACAAGTAAAAACTGTTAATAAGAATGCGAGATAAAATGCATACTTTTTTAAGTTTAGAATGTCACCACTTTTGCTCATAATGTTATGGTTATCAAATTAACACCGATTCTGTTGGAATATGGCAAAAAGTGTACATTAAATTTGAAAATAGAAAGAGTA
>JAGDQP010021107.1:11064-31401 GCA_022664845.1 Lepisma saccharinum | reverse complement strand
GTACCTACTTGTTGTCAACATCCTGGTTTCAAATACCAAACTAACCATCATCCTAATTTTCAAAAGCAGACAATTAGCACCCTCTGCTCCCAGCTATACTTACTCACGTTCCTCAGAATTAGGCGTATAAGCTAATTCATATGGATAACCGAATTCTCAGAAACATGCAACAATGTCGCATTGCTATCATACATACTGCACCTCAAAGCAAACCCTTTAAGGACTTCCTTTGCAACTTAATGCGACCTCAAGATCTAATGGATGCTGAAAACCCCTAAAACTCTGAAAATCTTCAACCATAATATCTTCAAAAGCAAACCCAATATCATGGATGAACTAATTAATACATAATTTGGCTGATTATTCTTAATTGTAGTTAAAAATAACGCCAACCTGAGGTCATACAACAAAAACAACGGAAAGAACGATAATAAGAAATATAGAAATTGAGACAATATGATAGAGGATGCGAATCAACAAAATAATAGTGGCACAATTACTGTATGAGATGTTTGATTCAAGCGTGGTCATTCTGCCCATGTATGCTGGCATAAGGACATAAAGAAGTAAGATTCGGGAAACTAAATAGTGAGCCCCATTGTCAAAGATCCAAGGACCTGAGGGCGCAGGCCATTAAGGAGAAAGTTAAACAGAAAACATAAGGACCTGCCGCAGCCGAATCAAAACTCAAGAGAGAGAAAAAGGAGAAAGTCAAACACAAGACCGAAAGACCTGCAACCGCCAAGTCAAATAAAGAGAAAGTTAATCAGAAAAACCAAATACCTGTCGGTACGGAGAACTCTGAACTTATCAGCCAATAATCCACAATTTCTATATCTCGAAGAATGGAAGTCGAACAGAGGATTCAATGACCTGTCGCTGCTCAATTAACGGAAAACATTTATTGTAGTCAGATAGTAACTCCGGAAAGAAGATAGACAGTTTCATATGACACAGAAGAAAATGAATCTTTAATTCGAGTTAAGGTAAACTATAATTCAATAGCAATTATAATAGGCACTGCCCTTAGCGTTAGCCTGTGGTCCAAATTTCAACTAAATAAGAAATGCAAGATAATTACTTTAGTAACTTACGCTTAAGGAATAGCTGGCAAATTGAAATAATATATATCTAGTGTAGTAAAAAGTAATCCATTATTTTTGCATGACATTGAAGGCTTGACTTATAATAGAATGATCCGCCAATTCCCTGCCAATCCCACCAAACACACAGCAAAACCTTCCTGGTCGTCCATCCTGGCTTGAGCACCATTTGCGCCGGTGCACCGCGCTTCGACCACGACAGTTTTCGCGTGACGTTGTCGTAAGTGATCCACTTTTCATCACCAGTCACCAACCGCTTCAGAAATGGGTCGCTTTTGTTGCGATTCAGCAGCGATTCGCAGATGGAAATTCGGTCCATAAAGTTTTGTTGCGTTAACTCGTGTGGCACCCATACATCAAGCTTCTTTCTGCATCCAGCCTTATGCAAATGGTTCCACACGGTTTTTGTGCAATGTTTAGCTCTTGAGCAATCGAAACAGTGTTTACATGACGGTCGGACGCGACAATGTCCATGATTTTATGGACATTTTCAACACTTGGCCTTCCAGTTCGTGGTACAATTTTGACTTCAAAATTACCGGAACGGAATCGACGAAACCAAAATTGCGCGCGATTGGCTGTTACAGTATCAGGACCATAAACACTATTCACATTTGCAGCCACCTGGTTTACGTTTTCGCCTTTATCGAAGAAAAACTGTAAAATATAGCGTATTTTCTCTTTACTACTGTCCATTTTGACGCGCTCTAACTCAACACTGAGTCAACTCATCACAACTATCTGATCAGTGTTTGTAGTACGCAATCTCATCGTTTGAACGCCATCTCGTTGAACCCGATCGGACTTATACAACGCGAGATACAGATCACTTAAGCCATCTATTGGCAAAATAATGGATTACTTTTTACTACACCAGATATATAGCACTGATAAAATTCAAGATTGGAAATATAATATTTTCTTATTTCTTTAGAATCATTCCACATTGAGATTATAATAAAACAATTCGGCAGTATATTTTAAAAAGAATAAAAACGAAAATTATCATTATGAACACATCATTTTCTTTTATAATAAAGCGAAGAAACCACAATTACCCGTGTGAGAAAGCAAAAACGGCATTTCGCCTCATTCTGTAAACTTTTTCTAACAATAAGCATCAGCAGATATCTACGTTACAAAATATATTGTAATTCCTGAAAATCATATTTTTTCTCCCTGGTAGATTTAATTACATAAAAAAACAGCCAGCATTTCTCTATATCAGTTCTTTCAAAAACTGAGTGAGAGATATCGTCTTTAAGATTGATCATTGGAAATGCTGGTTCATGAATCTACTATTTTAGTAATTAGTCCTTCATGTAGAAAAATAAAATTGCTAAAAAATTCACCAATTGCTTATAAATTCCAAAATTTAGAAGAGATTGCTTTCAAAATTTCAGAAGAAAAAAAGCGCCTCGGTTGATTTTATAAATATGAGTGAGGATGAGTACAGATGAGGAAATTGAAGAGAAATGGAGGTATACTGATTTTTCTTGAACTCTCACTATTCGATGCAATGAAAATATTCCAGAGAAAAAGAAAGCAAATATATCAAAGCATCTTTGTAACTATCGAAAACTCTTTTCCTATCTCGAAGCGACATCCCTATTCCTCCAGGGCTATACGCACCGTATAAAGAGCAATATAGATGCAACATTTCATACGATGTCTCCGCCAGTACCACCTAGAATTAGAAAACAGGTCGATTCGCAATTGCAATACCTGCTTAAACCGGATTTGTACGAAAAACGGAATTGAATATATTTCACCTTCCTGATAGTAAAGGAATCCAACTCTAAGGAATTCCGTTTGGTACTAAATTTACAGGACTTAAATATGTTTACGAAGTAATTGTCTATTCCATTTCAAAACGCAGAAATTGAGCGGTCTAGCATACGTGGTAAGACTTTCACTAGCGCCATAGTTGTATTAGCATCATGCCATCATATTAGATTGCATCCGGGCTCATGGAGGTACATGATTTGTGAAGTTCTACATACAAGGGATACGTTTTCAGTTCTAATATGGGTGATGGCCACGTCTCTTCAGCACATTTTCTGTCTACATTCACTGGGGTATTGCTACAAAACTTAGCAAATATGATTACTAGTTTCGCAGATAATTTGATGCTTATTTATAATGCAGCGACACAACAACTAGATTATTTAGAAATGTTTTTCCAAGGCTTCGACATGATTTTCGCGCATTTCAAGGCAAGGTCTTGATGTCATGGTCTTCCGCATATCTGGTTCCCACATGGCTATGTCAACTAAAATATCATGGAAAATAAGAAATTTAGACGGCTAAGCACTTAGCGTGAACTTAAGTGTTTTCACGGGGTATTCTCATTTATACGCAGTTTTGTCCGTCACTTTACTTCAACAATCGAATCCTTTCAACATCTATAAGTTAAAGGTAATAGTTTTCAATGGACTGACGTATTATACCACCTCTTTGCAAAATTAGAAAGAATATTTTGAAAGCGCCATAATTAAGTGATTTGGGTGAGAATCTTTAAACACTTGTTTACAGCGACGCCTCTCGCTTCCAGGTAGGGAGAATAATGACAAGTTGGATCAATGAAACACAAGCAGGTAAAGTGGTCACCTATTATAGTTGGAGACTTTCTAAAGTGAACTACGGAGTAGATCCTGGATGAAGGAGCTAATGCCAATTATTTACGTTGTGCGCCTTTTCAGCAACTATTCCTTAAATCGTTGCTTCATTTTGACCGAGAATGTCTGACGAAATTACAATACCGCGTACGAAAATATGCTAGGTACAGGCTATTTTTAGCGGACAGTTAGACAAAAAGACGATTAAAGCAACCTGCCGATTTGTTCTCCAGTTTAGAAAATCATTCAGAAATATTAATACTGTCACACGACATTAACGAAGAAGAAGACGAAATGAACACAAAAATGTCTACATAAATAACAGCCATCAGGAATAATTCAGTGTATAATTTATTTTTTCGTAGCATACAGTACCTATGTTTCTACACCCAAGACAATTTTCCAGTAGAAACTAGAAATAATCACAGCGAACTGAACCATTCTTTTCCCACATCATATATTCACAAATGTGGATTAAGCCATTAAAACTTTCAACAATGAAAGCGGCGAAACTATGCTGCTAAAATATGACATTTTTACGGAAAATAGTAGAAACTTCGTAATTGTCAGATTTGTATGTATCCCTGAGGCGATCCAATAACAGTGGTATGAGAACATCCACACTTATTCGAAAATTCGACACAAGAGATTTAGTAAGGCCTGCAAATTATGTCTACAGAAATAGTATCATCTAATATGAAATCCTTTTTAGGATATAGGACCAAGTTGTGTAAATTCTGATAGTCTTTAAAAAACTTAGTCTTTAAAAAACAGGCAGAACATTTACATCATCCAATAGGTAAGATTAATTAACAATTTCTCATTGATAATTTTGGGAAAATCGCAGTAGATAACTCTAGACAATTTGTGCATATGGCTATATAACGTGCAACTTGCTACATGGTGCCAAAATAGTAGACAACATATCAGCAGACACAGTCACTAAATTTATTCAGGACGAGATCAATCTACGCTTAGGTTCACCTAAAAGCATAATTACATACTTGCATCTAGCACATACGAGCCATGAAATGACAAATCTATCACAGACATATAACGTTTAACTCAAATTTATTCCTGAATACTCTCGTGTAGGGCTCGCGGAAGTCTCAATTAAGAATTTGCAGGAAATCATCAAGTTTTATGTTCAAGAAGACATGAACAGCTGGCCGTAAAAATACCACAAGCCGTTTTTGCTTATAATACTTCCATTCAAACAAATGTAACCGAATCACAACGTTTGTTGATGAATGGATATGTCCTTCGCTTTTTTGCAGTTTGTAAAAAAATATTGCGTAAATCCATGTACACAGATACCACTTTAGAAGATCCCTAAAATTCGAAAATTAGTAGCAGAAAATATTCACAGACATCATCTAAAGCAATTTCTGGCACTAATCACATACATACATTGTTCTCAGAACGGGACGTCGTACTTGTTTATTTCCCTAAACGCCAGAAAGGTATCACAGCAACTTGCTGCAGAAAAGTGCATAAGATATTGTAAGTTACTGCAAAATATAAATTGTAATTGCACTGGATCCTATTCCCGACAGGATGCAAGGAAATAGAACAGATTATTTCTGTTGATCGCATAAATCAACACCATTCTGAAAAGGAACAATAAATATCAACAAAAACAGATATTTGCTATTGCATTTTTCAAAATAACAATCTCAGTAAAGGCTCCTCTGCTAATGAAAGAGGAATATAGTTTGTACAGAGTAGCTAGTTTCCCCTTTTACTCACAGGATGGCGACCCGGACTAGCAAGAATACATCAGCACCATCTACCGACTTTCTGCAGTACTTCATAGGAGCAACAGTTTTCACACGAAATGCTATGTACCGGAAGATATTTTTAAGACAGAGAGAAGGAAATTAAAATAAAAGGAAATAAATTTGAGTTTAGTTTGAAAGTTAATTAATACTGATGAAGATAATTTGTAATCAATCTTTCACTATGTCAAAGACAAAAAATAATTATGTTTTTTAATTCAGAAACTCTTAAACTTCTGACCTATTCAAAAATATTTTTTAAATACATACTTTTTCAGTTGTCAGGAATTTGACAAAATTATTACAAAAATAATTTACCGATCAGACAAATTTCTGAGTTATAAATTGAATATTTTACTTTACCTGCGAATTTATTTTTAAAATTTACGTTCAGTCTACAAACTCTTCCAAAAGCTGTGACTTGTTTACAAATCCGCATAGATCACGAAAAGAATGAGTAACCTAGGAGGTTCTCTGAGCTTCAACTTCACACAATAATCCTTCGTCAACAATTGCGTTAGTCTTTCCTATATGGATATGTTTAGTGATTATAAATAATATTTTGTGTTTTTTAATATCATCGTATGAAGAAGCCGCAAGTATGAAAGAACTCTATCTTTGCAGAAATTGTTGCTCTAGAAACTGTAATAGTGATCGCCGTACTGGTATGTTTTTATTTTTATTTGTGTGTCTACTCTACCGAATTAATAATACTTACAAGTAGGAGAATGAATATTTTACTATCAATGAGTTTGCACTTGATAAAATCGTACACGTTAACATTGAAACCCTCATGACACCGCTAACATTGAACATCCATTTTTAAAAGAAATAAAATTCGTCTACTGACGGACAGTGGATTATTTCCACAGACTATTAGCGACTTCGTATATAAATATTAAGAAACTCAGTGCAAACAAATACACTTCACTGTCTTGAAGAACACGTCGTCGTTTAGACTGATTCTGCTTGTTCCAGTGAAACAGTAAGCTATTTGTACCCCATTGAAGGGAAATAACACCGCATATGCCTACCAGTGTTTTTTTCCTAAAAGAAAGTTCAGTGATAACCTTTTATATTATTTTAAGCCCCAATGTTTACAGTGTTTTATTATATTTTTACAAGTGCAAAGTGGTAAGTCTTGAATGTGTGAATAAAATAGCCCCACATAATCTCATTTTCTCTCTATATATTTTTCAAGGAGGGAGCTCTTCGCTTTAGGTCACTGGTTTGGTGGACTTTTAAGTGAGGCGGCGACATCTGAGATATTTTTCTCGTTAACGCTGTAGTTTCTGACTTTCATAACAACTTACTGCATTTAATCTTAATTTTATTGTTAGTTCAAAAATTGATATCATATCATTAGCGTAAGTTAACCCTAGTTCAATCCGCAGTCTATTTATTTAGGGTGCAGTGTTATTGCTACATTTTAGCTGCAGGTTTCTGGTCTTGGATTGAGTTCACAGTGAGCGTTGTTCTGAGTGTAAGCAGTCTGCCGCTATTTTTGAGCCTTAAGAGATTGTAATTGAGAATTAAGATGTTGTTCGAAAATACGTGTAATTTGAAATTTTTAAGTTGACAACTATTACATATATTTCTGGTACACTACTGATTTTTAATGTGCGATAGTTTAATTCTCAATGTAATCGTTTACCATGTTTTTTTAAACCTTTCCACACCAGTGCATGACGAAATAGCTCTTGCTTGTAAAAATTCGAATTTACCTGTATTTATAGATTATAATAATTGGAATGCTTAGAACAAGAAGCATAATATGAACTGTTCGTGATAATTCTCATTACTATCATTTAAATAGGAAGCATTTATTTAAAAAGAAATGATAGATAAAGATTAAATGCTATTAGGTATCACATGTTACTTACAAATAGTGTATAGTAAGTTATTAATACTACCGTTTTGCTTAACATCGGAAGTTGTGGCATTGTAAGGATCATTAAAAAACAATATTAAGAAGATTGTTTCCAGAAAGATTCTACACTCGTTTACAACTTTAAAAAATACAATATTCAAGTTCCTAATTCAATTTTATTGCTTGTTATATTGAATTAAATTCAGTATAACGTTTGCTTCAAACGTTAGTCACGTGTTATAGTATATTAAATAGAACATTGTATAGTATAATTAATGTGTATATTACGTTCTTGAAATATATTTTTCAAGTCATAACAACCATTTCAATGTGCTGAATCCAGGATAATTTATTATTGTATAGAAATCCCAAAAAATATTTACTGGTTCGACTGTCGTTTTATATATATATATTTGAAGTACTGGATGTTAGCTTGACTTGGTGAGTATTAATATGCAATCCTTAGCTATATGGGCGTTAAGCAATATATTGTATGGATACCATTAAACTAACTATGACGTTCTATTGTGTATTTGCTCTTAAATAATGGCTTATTCAATGTTATTATGACATTTAAATTGCTTTGATATAAGTTTAACTTCTGCATTTTATGCAAGCATGTGATTTATGTTAACTAGAAATTGTATTGGACCCAAAACTGATCATCGTGGGACAATGATGTTTGTAATTTGAGGTTTCGAACTATACTTAGAAATATAATTTGAGCTTTCGTTTAAGTGCAACACTACTACAGTTTTTAGTCTGTCCGAAAGATATGACTCCAACACCGCTAAAGAAGTTGCGCAAATAGTGTATCTTTAAAACTTGTTTAATAGACTTTTGTGGTCAATGCATCAAATGCATATGTTGAATAACAAACATTGTCAGAAATTTCGTTTTTTTTTCTGTTAATGACGTGCAAGACGTTTAGAAAGAGAACACGCATAGTATTTCAAGTCGGCTTTTCTTTTACAAATCAATCCTGAAATTATATTATTATGATATAATTTAAATTTTAATATAAACTAGAAAGGAAAATCTTTTCAACTATCTCATAAAACACTAACGTAAAAGATGTTGACTTATAACCAAATTCTTTGCTACCCTATTTTATTCAATCGTTCAACGACCTCACAATGTGGTTGACAGGAAATTTGTCATTCGTTAGAAATAAATATATGATATATGTACGTGAGGAAACTGTTTTCTACTACCAATATAGAACTCTCGTCAATGCTAATGTACTTTTGTCTTTTAATTTTTAAATCGCAAAATACAACTTCATTTGGGATAACTATTGTATAAAAAAATATAAACGGTCCAGGTATAAGCCGCGATCTGAGTTGAATAATGATAGAGATGGTTAGTTGGACATGATTTTTACGATCGATATTAAATACATATTGAATTAATCAGCAATCTTAAGTGGGTGCTTTAAGGTAAGCGCTGAGTTATCTGTGTTTAATATATTAATATCCTGATGTTTTGTTCGTCTGTACTTTCCGGATTGATAAATTTCTAAATTGTTCTACATTTATCATATGAATCTAGTACAAGTTAATCTTAATAAGTTACCTTGCTTTCATGCATTTTACCTGCTATATATTTTCCGATATCTTCATAAAATATTATTTATATTGTTATTACTTGAATTACAGATGTTAATGAAAATACCGATCAAGTTAACGACAAATTGAATATTTAGCTTAAGAAATAAAAAGGAACAGGAAAGTGTGATAAAAGTTTAAAGACATTTCTGCGAATTATGTACCTGGCCGAAACACACTACAGTTCATCGAATATATTTAAGAGAAAATTGAATTTGCGGAGATTCCACTAAATCTTTATATAAATAAAATTAAGTTAGAATCATTCAATTACGGAATTTCATGATCCTCCTGATTAATAGCAATAAGCGTTCCTGATTTATTTGCTTTTTTCAAATATAACAAAATAAAAAAAAAAGAAGTGCTTACCTTCGCTTCTTCTAAGATCATTGTGGATTTTTCTAATGGATACTATATAAGTCTACTCAGCGTTTGTGCCAACCAAGTCGTGTGCCAACGTGTAGTAACCAAGTCGGGAATGAAGAATTGTTGACCGAAATTATAAGATTTCATGAGCATTTTATATACTTCCTGTAACCGGGTAGCTATCCCACTGGATTAACTCATAGTGTCTAATTTATTTTCAGAAAGTATATCAAGAAATACAAACTCAAAAGGGTATGCAGCTTGACACTGGTTCACCAAAGTCACGTAGTACTCTGGGCTGTATTTGTTGCTTATTAATGTTTGAATAATATTTTTGTATTTCAAAATAGAATTTACAGAAATGGTTACGAAGCCAACATAGTTCAGTGGTGGAGTTGTATCCTAGTATTCTTGAGGTCGTGAGTTCGATCCCATAGGCCGACCATCGAGAACGAGTGTTTACCAATGCTTTCCCTCAGTCACACCAACCAAATGTCGTGATGGCAACTTCAGCACAGGCACTGGCCGACACCTCCCCGAATCCTTTCCCCTCCTCTATGCTAGCATGAGCTTTTTATGCCTAAAATCATAAATAAAAAGTCCAGAAATTGTATATCGAACAGAAATATTGCGGGATACAACTTTTGCACAAGGTGGGTTCAAGCCTCTGAGAGGGAACTTAATTGGTTCGGATTGTACCAGTTCCAACAGACAACAGTAATTATTTCGCTTTATCACTCTCGTGTTTTAGGATAAGTTCATAAAGGCAGCTGACGACTTACTTTGGATATTGAGAGCAAAAGTTTTCTATATCATAAACCGTAAATCTCTTTGATAGTTCATGTCCTTGTGTATTTGTGACAGGGAGTAGGATATTCTTACGAAGTGCAAATTATCTTACTGTGAACTTAATGACATTTAAGCCTTTCTCTTCATTGATTTCTGTTTTTTTTTTTAAATTGAAATATAGCACTGACACGCACGGCAGTTATTAACATTTTAGAAGTTAAAAGTTCCTTATGAAGTTAACATTCAGGTATTAACAGCAGAATAGGGCAAGGCATGTAATAATGTGTAAATTAGAATTTTCCCCAAAACAGACTAACTAGTTAGTTATATTTTCACATGGACACTTCAGTTAATAATTTATTTGTATAACAAGTTACCTTGTTAAAGTGCACGTTTAAGGAATCACATTAATTGTAGAGCATGATAAATACATACCAAATCGTTTAATCGTCCCAAATGTATGTGATTTATAGAAGGATCCTCTTCATACTGAACTAAAGTATTTAAGTTAGTGTCATTTAACATTGATACATCCAATAAAAATTGTTTGTACTTATCGTGATGCTCATTGTCAAATTGTCCAAAGATCCTTTAAGTGGAAATGAAAAAAAAATCATTTATTCACTTAAAACATTGAATTTCCTTGGAATATGTATATCAACATTTTGGAAGTAAGTATTAATTTCAAATAAAATATGTTGTAAGTACCTTAATATTAATTTCACAATACTATTGTTAGAAGGCAAATATCTTTTTCCCATTAAGGTAGTATTATAGTTCCAAAAAATTGGCAAAATGTAGAATCTCAGATAAAAAAAAATTAATATTTTGGAACAAAATGAATTGTAAAAATTAACAAAATACTTATAAATGAGTATGTTACATTGAATAACAAGGCGTATAGATCTTAAATGATGTATCGATCGAGTATCCAAAATAAATTATGTTTTATGTTGTTGTCATTTGTGAACGAGTTTCTTAATGAAACAAATATATAATATTTAACCCTCCTACTACCGGAATTTCTTCTTTACACTGAATACCGTTGGGGTCACTGGTGACCCCATTTCATTTATTGAAAAAACTCTGCATTTTTATATTAAAAAAAACATTTAATGGTGATCACTTTTACAACTATTGTGTTTATTTATATATTATGTGATAAACTTAGCTTTTCTACTCAGATAATATGATAATGTGTTTATAATTTTATAATATACGTGCAATTATATATAGAAAAAGGACAGTTCTGCACATAATGAAATAAAAATTTGTTTAATAACTTTTAGTATAGTTAAATTGTCCATTCTAATACCATATTTTAGACAAAGAATTTAATTATAAACAGTTCTGTAAATATTTGTTTACATGCGAAGTGAAGTTCCTTTGTTCACTAAATTTTGATCTGCAAGTAACGTAAATAGACGCTCACAAAAAACTTGCACAAAGTCATACTTTAATTTTTAGTCCTTATCACATTTGACACAAACAATCACTGAGTGTTGCTTACACACATGTGTGTTGCATTTCTTGCACATGTCTTGATGCTTTCTGTCCACAGACCGCTCACAGAGATAACAAAGACCACGCTTTCGTCCTCTATTTGTTTCTGAGGATATACTCGGGATTTCTGCATGCCGAAGTCGGTTTTGTGTAGTTAGAGACTTTCCCAGTTCAATGAGAAATATTCTCCTTCTGTAATTATTTTTGTTATTCCATTCAGGATTGAGTGAAAGCCAAATG
Organism: Lepisma saccharinum; assembly: GCA_022664845.1. NCBI lineage: Eukaryota > Metazoa > Arthropoda > Insecta > Zygentoma > Lepismatidae > Lepisma > Lepisma saccharinum. Next base: position 19,527 of record JAGDQP010021107.1, on the reverse strand, counting down.
ATGAAAGTGTTGAGGGCGCTGATGTCTAGCATATTGTAGAAAATTACCATCGGCTATCTTCTTGTCATTCTTTTTGTAGTGTATGTTCTGACTAGTTTATCCATTGTATCCACACCTGATTTTGTCGCGTTGTAATCTAATATAATTTCCGGTTTTGCATCTTTTGTTTCGTCAACATCCTTAGAGAAGTGCATGCTGCTTAGAAGAGTTACTACTTTACCCTTCTTTGGACAATAAGAAACAATAGTCACTGAATCCTGAAATCCAAACAAAGATGAATTCACATCTCTCCCGTCGGACTGTGTCAATTCAAGCGGTAGTTCAGTACGATTCTTTCTTATTGTTCCTAGTAGAGTTAATTTTCTTTTTTCAAGCTGTCTGGCAAGATGCAAACTTGTAAAATAATTATCAGTGGTAACATTCCTCCCATTTCCCTGAAGTCCTTTGACCATATCTAGTACTACCCGCCCACCTTGGTTTGTTTCTCTTTGCTGGTTAGGCTTCTTTCCCTTGTACACTTGAAGATTCAGATCATAGGATGTTTCACTATCACACGCTGCCCAAAATAAAATTTTCCCGGTTTTGATGGAAGGTATTGACGAAAAGGACAACGCCCTCGAAATGACACTAACTGTTCATCAATAGTAATGTTACCACCCGCTACATACGCATCCTGTAACGTACTTACCCATGCATCGAAAACGTCTCTAATAGGAGATAATTTGTCAGGACTACGATTTTTGCGTCGTTGTTCAGCATCATTGAATCGGAGGCATCGAGATAACTGTGTAAATCTATTTCTCGACATTGATTTGTTGAAAATAGGTCGGCCATCTTCTTTATTCCACAAATGTGTAATACTTTCATTGTGTGCTTTGTACACTCCCGCCAGTATAAGAAGTCCTATGAAACATTGAAGCTCACCCATATCAATATTCACCCATTTATCTCCATATGTAATAGTGCCTTCCTTGTTTGTCAATTTCAAAATAGTTTCAAGAATATTTGGTTTCATAAAAAGTTCGAAAGCAGATTGAACAGTATCCAGATTTCGGATGCTGCGCCGTGTTGGCCCTGTTGCAGTCTTGATAATATTGCGGGATGGAGTCCTACCCTGAGAAGACCTGAGTGGACTACTATTGTAAGTTTCTTGTCCATTCTTCGACCTGTAAAGAAAATACAGATATGCATAAGGTAATAGAAAGGGAAAAATGAATAATAATTTTGCAATAACATAAGATGATCAACACAAACAAGGATCAAAATCAAAATAAGGACTGACATATTTTTATCATTGTATTTGATCATGCTCATTCGGAACTATTTTAGTGGATTATTCGGGAGCACAACATTGGATAAGGATTAGACAGAGGAAATAATGATAAGAACGATCATTCTCAAATCTAGGAACAATACAGAATTGTGTGTTACACAACCGAAAACTAATAAATAAGGATAAAAATACAGTAATTATTACAGGACTACGATTCCAAGAAGAAGAAAAAGCACAGTTTTCATACTATTTTTCATTACTTTCAGTTCTACAGTCCTACTACCTGATCAAACGCGTGATCCACCATTTACATAAAGTAATAAAACCAATGACTGATAATAAAAATGTGACAAAAGTAGAAGTAAAAGTCAAATAGAATGTACTTACTTGTAAGTTGCAGATGCTAAGGCATCATCACTGCTTCTTTCAAGTACACATACATCTTCAGAATCTAGATGTGAATCAGAATCATATTCGTCTGTATCATTATAGTCCACAATTTCATCTATTTCACCGTCATCACTAGACAAAGCATCTTCACTTGCAAGATCTTCTGGCGAAGAGTCAGAATCAAGGACTTCTTCATTCAAAAGTTTTGCTATTTCTTCGCTAGATAGTTTTTGTGATGCCATGGTGCTTACAAAACATTCGAGAAAACAATTGAAAAGCGACTTGTGCCTCAATTCACTTTGAGGAATTAGAGGCATCTATTGGAAAATCACTAAAGTTATTAATAACTGTTGGGGTCCCATGTGACCCCAATGGTACTCAGTGCAGGAAGTACTAAAATTTGCGCACGCATATACACAAAAAAAAATCACAATATACAAAACTGGAGTTCTTAACAAAACATGAAAATTCAATTTTTTTCAAATTTTTGCGTAATACTATACTCGTGATATACAATGTTAAACTTAGCTTGGGGTCATATAGGACCCCATGGTATTAGGAGGGTTAACATACTCAGAACCAAAATAGCAACAACGAAATTTGTGAAAGCAGGCAGTTAGGAACTGCAATGAATGAATACTTTCGATGTAGACATCTATTATAAGATGTGTAATCTGTTCATTTAGTTCCTAAACGATTCTATTGTAGTATATTCATTTCTTTCATTATATATTTTAGGCATATGTGTGCTAATACAGAGAAACCAAAGAACTAGTTTGATCAGAAGTTATAAATTTCATTCTAATTTATTAAAGTAAAAATATCATTGAATTGTCTTATTACTCGACTACCCAGTTATGTAAAGTATGCAGCTCGTTGGAAGCAACATTTAAAACTGTAAAATTAAGCATCAGTTTTGGTGGATTCTGAATCAATTACGGTTTTATAGCTCTTAACTTACATCAGGGATTTTTTACGTTAATTGATTAGACTAGTAGTATATTTCTTATTCGTTTACATGTAAAATTATATTGTATTTTGTGCTGTCAACTCATATTTTCTTAATACAAATGTTGATGAAGTTTCCTTTTATACAGGATAATTTACAAGTATTGTCCATGTCTTATTTATTTATAAATGCATTATAATTACTTTTTTTGAAACAGGATATAATTGAAGATGTGCTTACCCCAACTGATAGAATATAATCTTGACCTTAAACCAGAAATGAGAAAATAATAATGTAAACAAAACTGAATTTTCGTTACTTTTGTTGTACAGTTTTGACCCACGTAGTTAAACAAAGGATACAAATCCCATTTTGAAAACTTGTCAGATTTTAGAAATCATTAGTGAGCATAAACTTAACTGTGGTTGCGATATTATAAATATTTATCCATATTTTGCGGATCTAATTGATCATCAAATAGAAAATTCTTAGAGAATTTCACTAATTAAGAAATGTTATTTGTGGATGATCAGGGCCGAGTTTGCACTGTGAAATAGGGCTCACATAGGTTGCGTGGGGTCTTCGGTTCCATCCCATCCCACGCTATGGGGGATGTGTGGTTTTCAAGCACCATGGGCCTGGGTTTTCTCATGTATCTCCCGGTTTCCGCTTACTTTCTTCATTTAACCAATTCTCCTATCATCATTAATACGTTCTAAGCCGAACTTGTACAAAGGCCTTACAGTAAAATTAAATAAAATAGCTTAACTATTTTTTTCATAGATTATTAAAATATAAAATGTACAATGATTTCAGATTATACAAAGTTATATATTAGTCAGGTACTCGTTAAAAGTAACAAAATGAAACCCAAGGATGTTTACAATGGATAGAAAGAATCACAGTTGCAGTTGCTAATAAATTATAAAACAGATAGATATGCTATGAATGAATACTTAACAGACAGCAAGGGAAAAAAATGTTAACGGAGTTAAAATAAATAAAACACGTTGCAGCAACATTAATTGGTCCAGTTTATAAGGAATGTTAATTAAGACACAATTACACAAACGAGCGTGTTTCTGGGTCTTGAGATGTAGTTTATTTTATATAGATTGATGGTGCTGAACACGAGAAATACACCAGCTTTTCTCGTCACATAGTTTTAGCCCGACACCCACCACATACCCTTAACCCCTTACCGACCAGAAAACTTAGAAAAATTATAGTTTTTTTTTTAATTGCGGGCCCTTTTTCCCTTGTAGGACCACGGGAGTTACACCGATAGAATGCTAGTGTAACACATATTCCAACAATTTAATATTATTGTCCATCGTGCCGAATGCATAGAAGAGGAAGAAGAAACTAGAACATTTAGTGACAAATACGCTTTTCCTAGTTTGACGAAAGTTTCCAAACTTGTTTGTAACCATCGAACAGAAGACAATAGTACCAGTGCATAACGAATACATCTTCGAAATGCCTTGCTTGTATTGCTACAGAATATCTATTTTCATGAATCCTGTCAAAATAACTTGTTTGGAAAGGGCACATCGTTTGTAGTTACAGAAAACGGGAGTCAGTTTTTCACTGTACTTTCCATAGCAGGGTAACTTAATGTACCGTACTGACAGGTTCGGACTGATATTAAAACGAGAAACGAACACTTAAAATCTTGAGGATTGGAGATTGTTCACTGAATTTTCAAAGAACTTGAAGTGAGTTTCTTTGCGCATCGGAAACAAGTTTTCTTCTGTTAATCTGCTTACTCTATGTCTTCAAAGAATCATATGAAGTCTCCGGCTGATAAATACAGAAGTTTAAGTGTTTGGTGTGATCATTCCAAGGTTTTAGGATTGGCATTGGGAATGCAGTCTACGTGTACGAAGACGTTGCGTTTTTGTTAAGATTAGGATAGTCGACCTCGTACAAAATACTGAATGAAAAATTGTGGAATAAGGGGTTTTCAAATTGTTTCAAAGAATATATTTTGAGAAACTTTAGTTGACCTGAAGAATATTGTGCTACCTCTCCTTCGTATTAAGTTAGGATTATTGAAGCCACTACAGGTTTTAAACGTGTCCCGTAAATGCTTCCAGAATCTGCTTGGAATTTCACATGTTACCCTACGCCAAGGTGTATTTGTAAGCCCGGATACGAAAATTGATCAATTATGTACATTTACTATCTACAATGGCGGATGTAAGAAAGCAGGATTGGTGACTTTCATGGATGTAGTTTCAAATTTTCCGACGCTGACTATTTGTACGCTATTTATGTCAGAGGATGCTCTGTCCCTTGAGGATCATGCTGAATTTTATGTGGCCCGTGGGCAAACTAGATTGGTCGTCGCGGAGCTGCAGCATTTGTTTTGTACTTGGGGATATATAATTTAACTATTTAATTTACCACACGATACCCAAACTTATGAAGAAATCTGTGATATAAGCAACCCGTTAAACAGCTGCTTTAACTCCTTGGTCATGATGGAAAATGCTATATCTAGTATACAACGTAGTTGTGAAGCAGATAGCACATCACTAAAATCCCCTTACCAAGATCCAGTAAACATTTTCTTAGCGATAATAAGTTCGCTGTTTTGGGGCTTTCGTCACACTTTGGGCCAGTCACCGACACAAGTGAATAATCGCTCGATAAGATAAATATTTAGAGAAACTCGAAGGTGACGCAATAACTATGTCGTTTCAAATATCAAGACACTTTCTTCTGCCCTTGCCTATATTCGGATGGTTGAAAATATGTACATCCCACACTCTCAATACACATTATCTAGCATAAATTATATCGAGTGAACGAGGTTCTCACCTTTGACTACTCAGTCCTTGGCAGGCTCCCAGTTACCTACGAACCTCAAAGAAATGGGGAAGTGAAGTATGATATTACGGCCAATAGTAGCAGTCCGCTCATACGATTGGGTTCGCGAAAGGGCTTCAATTAAGTTATCTTGTTCCGGGCAAAGTTTGTCTTATGCCGCCACTGCTTCCGTTTAAATAGCTTTTCAACAAATGTTGATGACACAAGTGAATTAAAATTAAAATAGAATTGTTAAGACCTTTAGACAACTTTTGCTCGGGTCGTATGGATTGATGATAGGTGATTTATGACATACAGAATCTGAAAATTAAGGAATTAACCTCTAGAGAAGCAAATTACATGGTGTGTGTCCACAACAAAGCCCACATAGTAGGAGCAGGAATCGAACCAACGATCCTAAGTCACAGAGTGTTACAAGTGAAAGCACGGGTATATTATGAAATAGCGTTATCAAGGTTGTTAGAGTTTAATAATTTTAGAACCCTATTAAGAAAGAGGTGGTCTATTAAGAAAGTGGGAAGTGCCGCCATTTATAAACGTAAACTACACACACGATTGTTAGTAACAAATATGCTCGTGATTTAAGTATACTACTGTCTTAATAAATAACGTAGAAGTGAGCTGAAATGATTACACCATCATATCACGTCATATGTATTTTGACAGAGTATACTTTGTATGTAGTGTCAGGAACATAACAGTGAATATTGTAATATTGTAGAGATTGTGTATTGTAGCGTGTACATATTTTGTTATAACTTATTTCTTAGATTATAACTATAAGAGAACCAAACGTTTTTTCAAATCAACCGTCCAACGTATTCAGTTTCATTTTTTTTCATGAAGAAACCTTACGTGAGAGAGAGAAACTGATGCTATTTTCGAACTCAATGACTATGAATTACTTAAAATCAGCTTAAACTTTCCATACCCCAGACATGTAGTTAAAAATGCGGACCTGTGTTATTAAAATATTTAAAATAATTACTAAATATATGAATTATGTTCATTAAATATATCATATTCTATTTCAAACAAATGCTAGCGAATAGAAGAAATAGTTAAGGTTATAACTGCTAATTGTAGAGATCCATGACATACAGTGTTTGGGTGTGTTTTCGAGAGTTTGAAGAATTCATTTATAACAGGAGAAAATAGTAACCAGAGATAACTCAAAGACTAATAGGTCGTTGTTAAACTCCAAACTGGAAGGAATATAAAAAAAAGGATAATTGAAAGTACTCCCAAACACGACTTCAAGCATAGCCAAGAGAAAGAACTACCAAAACGTTAGCTCAAACTTGTGAAAAACATAATTTTGATAGATGACGTATATCATGAATATAATGAACAATTATATATATATATTATAGCTTTGTGTTTCATATTGTCAGAATTTGCCATGTATTAAAATTATTTCTATTTGTGTGGGTTTATTTTATTATGATTTTGTATATATATATTTTATGTTATGACAGCTAATTCTGATAAAACGAATACAAGCAAGTTGTAGAGCATGCACTCACTATACTATGAGAATATATGAAATAAAGCCCACCAAGATATATGAAATTGAATTTAAAAAAAATGATAATTCGTTACCATGTCTTTGTTACTATGACTAGAATCTCTGAAAATCTTAATTGAGAGTGTTCCTTTAAACGTTTGACGTTAATTAAAATTTGTTAGGGATTTTTGAATTAAAAGTAAAACGTAGGATTGAATATGTAGAAAATCTCTGGTTAAATTAACACTTTTACACTAGGAAAACTGTCGCTATTCATATACAAAATTAAACTAGACACATTACTAATATTAATAAGTTATAGAGGAAGGTTGGATATGTAGAAACACAATGCACATTCAATATTTCCCGAAGTAAGAGCATAATATAGTGCGTTATAGGAAATTTTAAAAATAGTATCAGACAAATCTAATTGAATGCTGCAACAAGTATCGTATTTGGAAAAATGGTAAATAAGAATCTCTAGAAATTATTGCAATTGCATGAACGTAGTTTGAACAATATTATTGTGTATATGTTATTTAATTTATACGTCCCACCAGTTTCAATTCTCTCTCACAAGATATTGGTTATATAATTTATATAAAGAATAAGAATTCAAATGAAACCGTATCAATTTACTTGTTTATACACTTAGATAACATAATATATAATGATCATTTGATAAACTTTTCGATGTAAATTATATTAGTGTGGAAATGTTAATGTAATCGAAGACGCAATCAACGATAATTTGGTTTACACACAGTGTAGAATTCCAGCATTTAAGCATTTACAAATTAAGGAAATAAGGGACACAATTATACAATCGGAATATATTATGAAGTATACAGGAATTTGTCTCATAAGGGCCAAATCATTTAAATAATATAAAATATAATTAATAGTAAAGTTGGCTAACAACTATAATCATTTGCAACGTAGACTTGAGGAAACGAGTTCAAATGTAAAACGATTCCTTGGGAGGCAAATAGTGTATGCCATCGGGGAGAAAATAGTACATGAATGTAAATGCAATTTCTGGAACTAGAATAGTTGGAAGCAAATTAATAAAGTACAAAACTCACAGAAATTACCAAGAAACAAGTATACGGTTGTTAGAAAATAAAACACTTCTATTAAAAACGCGAAAGTCTATAACATGATAATTTGTGTGATTATTTAATGAGCTAATAAACGCAAACATACGAAGTTCTTAAGACTACATTTGAATTGATCCAATAGTTAATTACTTCGGGGGAACAAAATGACAAGTATCACCAACATTTTCAAAATTAGGGAGGAATCAAAAGGCAAATGTGTGTCTAAATCTGAAAAGAAATAAGTAAGAAGCAACATATTTTAGTTCAGGAATTGTCTGTATATTTGAAAACTAAAGATTGTTTCAACTACATTTTTACGTTTACAGTTGATTGTATTTCCATTTCGATAAACTGTGAAAATTTTCTATCGGATCTTACATTCGCCCCACCCCATCCGAAATGCTCAATT
>JAGDQP010021107.1:0-11054 GCA_022664845.1 Lepisma saccharinum | reverse complement strand
ATATTATATGTTAGACATTAAAATACAAATTATTAACTATAACAATCTATATGTTGAATGAATGGAAGTTTGTACGTACATATATGTATTTCAGAGTGAATCAGTGTTCGGAATTCTTAACGTAATTGTGTGCGAATAATATAAATGGTGGTGAGACATGATAAACCAATGGAAAAATATTTTGTAATAAAAGTGGCTGCATCTCATTAACATCCTTGTCCTCATAGTTTATTTTCGTGTATACCCTCAGACGATGGATCCTGCAATTAAATAGTTGTGATCTTTATGATTGTATGTGTGTTTGAATGATACAAACATTTGTTAACACTGGAAGTGCTCTTTGCATAGTGTAACGTTAAGTCCGCATGGGGTCAAATTTGGGTACATTTAACTTAGTAATAATTACGTTTGATTATTTATTTACTTCACTGATTTCGATTTATATACAAAATGTGAATAATAGAAAGGCGTCCATGCGCATAAACTATATAATCATCAATATTTATTACAGTAAGTTTCCGATAGATACGTATTTAGAAACAACTTCTTTAATTATTTGACATTTAAATCTGAAATAATGTTACGCTACATTTTTTTTTATTTTATGTGTACCCTGTTTTTTGGTGTTACAGTTAACCATTGTTATCTTGTCTTCTAAACCATTTATAGTAAGCATAATTGTGTTTTCCAATTTTCCTCTGTTCTAATCTCGTTCATTTTTATGGTTTTCAGTTTCATTCTCGCACTTTGAGCACAGAAGAACTTATTTCGTGTTCACTGTACACACAAGTGCCGAACATTTATTACACACCCGAGACGTTTTTTTTCAACGTTGCGAGGGCAGAGTCTATATCTCTTGCGTTTCTTGCTTTCCTTAGGAACACGTCAAAATTTTTTGTTATCTAGCAAATCTCCAAACCGGCAAGCTCTGATCGCAGCTGTAACTGTTTACTTTTGCCTTTGTGAAATTTGCATTCCACATTTGACTTCCTCTTTGACTAATTCCTTTGACAATATGCGAAGAAATTCCCGTCTTCCTACATTTCCTATTGCTTGCTTGTAAATTGTGTACGCATGCAAAACTGCCATGTCAAGAAGGTCATAGAAAACTGCAAGAGGTCATCGTCGAGTACCTCGTTTTGCGGAACAGTCCCTTAACATTTGGTAAAAAATATCAACACCGTATGTTGTTCAATTGTAGAAAAGAATAACTTCTGACTTTTTCTCCTCGTTGTCCACTTCATGAATCGTAAAGGTTCTGCGAAAACAGAAAGTAAATTGCAGCCGACTTTTTAGAACCTAAGGAACAATCACCGTGCTATTATTGTAACTAAATGAAGAGGAATATTGTTCTCGAGTTTTAGATACTAAGAATTTGTTTGGTATTTCTTTCCGAGAAGATCGAGTCGTTCCCACTAGACTTAATTGCAATTCCATAAGCGTTTGACTGAAATCTTAGCTTGTGGAAGACTATCTGTAATTATGTTTTTCCCACTACCACTCAAATGTTGTACCAAGTCAATCACAACTTTCTTCCCCTGATGTGTAAAAATAAATATTAATGTGCTCTGAAGTGATATAATAAGTTTTCCTACTGGTCATTCTAAATGTTAGCTGCCACTCTTGATACATCGTAAGGGAGTTTCTATAAATACCAATGACAAGGACATATTCAGACGGGTAAGAAAAAACTTATATGTTTTCTTAATCCATCTTGGTTAAAATGTGGAAATATATGTTCACATGCAAATTTTTGCTAGTCGTTTGGAAGATATCGACGATACCAAATTAGATTTCGATTGTGGAGACAATACAAAATTTGCGAAAATACAGCTGTGATATTAAATTAATGAAAATAAATATACTGTAACGGGTACTAGGTGAAAGGCACTACCTGATGAAGGGTACGTTCACGATCGCCGCTATGTTGTTGTATTGAATACTGTTTTTTTTATTTTAATTGGAAGGGGGTCGTGCAATATTTCGTATGTGCTAGAGTGTTACAGAAAATCCATTTTCAAAGTCATTTTTGCTCTAAATATATCATTTTTAGAGATTACGGAAAGTTGTATTAGTATGGCATAGTTAGTGCAAAAACCGGAAGACATCGACTTCCTTTTGAAATAACAGTAGAAATGAAAACTAAATGTATTCAATGTGTTCCTAATTAAAGTGTCCAGTCGATATGGATAATTGAAATCATTCCCACCATATTGAATATTGGTTGATGTTTTAAATGAGGAGGGGTTCGTGTAATATATGTCATTCTATTGGAGGACCAAAATATATGTCTTCTTCCTATGCCTTCATTTAGATATTGTAGTTCATGGACGAGATGCCCTTCTACAACACATTTTATATTGGCTATTGTCTTTTACTCCTTTCCTCGTGTCCCCTTCCAATGTATACACACGTCCCGAGTTTGTTGGGAGCACTATAAAATATTCATTCATTAAATCCCTACTGCTAGACCTATCTACTTCAGCTGATTTCAATATATAAAAATGATGAATCAGGTTTCTCAAAATAACTACCATAAACAGTGATAAAATCTTCTCCGTTAAACTTATATGCATCAAACTTTGCATGGATTCATAATTTGAGTGGAGAAGACTATAGGCTATATCTGGTCCCAACTTGTAAACTACATATATACATGTAACTCGTGATATAACTACCAAATACTCCGTTGTTTTTCAAATTCGTACAGGCTGAGTATTGTCCACCACATATTTTATATTCGTGTAAACGGAAGGACATGTGACCTAGTATGGCATAAATAAAAGAGATAGAGAAGTAACATCTCTTATCATTAAAAAACAATATTTCTTGACTTTCGGTATATGATATCATTACACACATCGCCAATGACAATTAGCCTTTAACGTACACTCTGTGGTAATAAGGTCAACATAAATTGTGTGAAGTACACTTTCTTTGTATACCATCCAAATGCATAACTGCTGCTAGCCCACACGTATAACAAAGTCCGTTCAAATTGTTGATGCAGTAATCAGTTTTGTTCTAAAAATGGTCGTCATTTCTTGGAGCTAATCCAGAGAAAACTCGTCCATACTGATGTGTGCGCTCAAATCGCGAAGAAAGGAACTGTTGAAATGAAAGCATATGTAGTTAAAAAAATGTTATCTCGCGTATGCAAGGTGCCAGCCGACGTGTGGAAATCATTGTTATGCAATAAATCACGCACCATATATCAGTATAAAAACCTGTTCGGGTTAAAGGAAGAGAGACGCAAGGAGTATAGTTAAAGAATAAGTGATACACGTTTTGCAAGTCAGTGTCTTGGTTTCAGTATGGTGGAAGATTTAACTTTGTCATAAAGTTAAGAGGTTAAGTATCCTTGCATCCTCCAAGTGACTTCAAGAAATTCACTTGCAAAATGGATATTACTTCTTTTGTGGGTAGGAATCATGCGTAACTCTTCCCATCTTGAAGGGGTTTCATCTTTACTTCTATTCTAAAGCTACCTATTAAAAAGTGTATACCCTTGATACAAAAAGGCCGATTTTGGACAATGGTAGGCTCCGTATCACAAGAAACGGTAATTCCTATCAACAGTAGGCATTTTTACCCCAAATTATCCGGGCCAACAATTGACCCCAACCACCATGGTAACAAACATTTGGAGCTAAAGCAACTAGACAGACAAAATGGCAGACACATCTCAATCATTTTTGAGAATTCTGTACTTTGGCTTAAAGAATTATAACTTTTGAACTCCTTATCCTACTTTGACGTGTTGTACATCGTTTGAAAATTGTTGAAGTGTAGATTAAGGTCCCGAAGTTTCGGTCGTCTATATGGTCTGGGATCAATGTTATCATCAGCAATGTGAAATTCTGATCTTTTATTGGAACCGCCCTAGGAGGTTCCAGGGAGGTCATACCGATCCATTTGTATGTGTATGCCAAAGAGCTTTTAAATGCAAGTTCAAGTACAAAGAAATAGTTTTTAGTTCGCTAGACCCGAAATTAGCTGTATTCATAGAATGCCGTTAACAGCGCCTCTTGTCAGCATAACTCGAAAAACTACATTTTTCATGATTTATACATGCGAAAACAATTTCGATCGAGGGGCAGAAGTTCATATGTTGTATTTGCTGGTATTGTCTTTATCGTCAGTTTGGCAGAGCCGTTATGTTGAGCCTTGAAAAAACTCCTATATTTTCTGTGTCTTTATGAACACAATAGGAGTCTAGAGCAAACAGATCTCGTGCACTTCAGTATGGAAGGAACGCTTCTCTTAAGAATGACGATAATGCCACTTTTGTCATATTTCGATACACAGTTTAGTAATAAATAAATTTCATGCTTGAATATCTTCCCTTCAACCTTATTACTTCTGTCAGTGAGTTCATAAAGAATTACAAATATTTTTGGCAATAGTTTACCTCATTTGGACGCTATGGACATGATAGTGTACGAATGGTTGCATGCTTTCACTGTACGGCATCCTGTACTCCACATGTATATTTAACTTCCAATATCTTCCCATTGGCATTTCTATATTGAAACCACATTCATCCATGTAGTATATTTGCATATCATTAAAATTGTTAATGAATAATTGGCATGTATAATTAAGGTCCTGAATTACATGACCATGATGAACTTTTTCTCGAATTTGTCAGTTTGTTACAAACGTTGTAATTGTACGGCTCACTATAAAAATATATGTTTTTTTTTAAATAAAATAATGCAGTCAACACAAACTTGCTTTGCACATGTGTTCATCTATTTGTAACTCACGCAATTCCTCTGTTGTAAATTTTAACAAAGTACGCCTTTGACTATATGTTTAACTAATCGACGCTGGTGTAAATCTTCAAATGTGCACTTCCATCATCTTGTCCATGAATGCATTTTCACGTTCAACACAGTCCTTAATTTAGTACAACTGCCGTTCACTTGTTAACCATGTTAAACTATATTTCATCGAGTTCGATGATCTATGGCGAAATTTCTGTTTGTGGTATTTTGTTGTTCCTGTACTCAACCTATATTCCACGATTCTCATTCACTATTTCTTCAAAAGCTGTCTGCTTTTTTCTCGAAGATTGGACCTGTGAGTCTGGTGAATCACTAAACTCTTCATCAGGAGAAAACTTTGTATCTTCTAATGCATCCTCTAAATCGCTAGACAAATCAGGATCGTGAGGTGGCTCAGTGTGGTCAATATATAAAGTGAAGTCTTTTTCTGCAATTTCTGAATTATAAAACTTTAGAATGTTGTACAGTTCATCAACCACTTATGTTTCTTATTTACAAACAGAAGATGCTTCGTAACCGTGCTACTAGAATTTTGCTACGGGTATTTACGTATTATTTAACGCATTCATAGTCATCCAACAGACACTGTGATGTTCATGATCACAATGTAGCAGTATCAAAATGCTTTCTTAAATACTAAAATCTGATTGTTTTGTTTCGATTCAACACATCTATCGTAACTCATCACTTGCTGGTGCTTGATACCATACCACAGGACCTGATCACCTAAACAGCGCTCGATTTGTACTGTTCAGCCAGGGAGTCAAATACTGTATACTATGAGTTGGTGAAATTCTTATCTCTTTATGGACTATGATTAAATAGATTATTGCGCTCATATATTGTTCGTTCGTAACCTAAACAACTAAAACGAAACACTTTTCATGCCGTTATTTTCTCATGAAATAAAGATGATTGCTTTATCCAAAAGATGTATTACCAAAACTAACTACGACAGTAAAATAAACTTATACTGTTCATATGCTCAAGATGAATCGAAATTCGAGATGTGGTACACCCAAATCCAAATTTGTGTAAACAAAAATTCAAAAACGAATATCGCTTTCATTTAATGTAAAAAAATATGACTTCTATCTTACGCTGTTTATATCCAAATTATCTTAAATGTTCAACTAGATTGTAAAGTAGGAACATATTTATAAACTTACTTTTCAAAAGTTACCACCGTGGTTATATCACTTTTTAAAACATTTCGAGACTATGTTTTACTTAACTATGCAATATGTCCACAATCCAATCGTACAATATTTGAATGTAATTTATTAAAAAAGGAATTGATCTGTATTTTTAAATATATTCTCGTATGATTTAGCAAACCTGTTTTAGTATATGTTTAAAAAAATCATTGCGTATTTTCTCTCTAGTTTTTGGTCTGGTCTTTGGCAAGCAATCAGATGTTTTTGTGGACGAAAATAATATCGATAAAATAGATTAATACAGGAAAAAAATGAAGGTTATTGACACTAGTAGGATATACAAGGATGTTAATAGGGATAATTAGAAAGAGCAAAACTTACATTTTCAGTTTCACCATTGAAATAGGAAGGTATGTTTCCATGATATCTAATCCATTACCCCATTCGAACACCACATCCTCTCAACTCAAACAAGGATACCTTTATGGGAAAACTGACTTCAGAAACTAATGACTCATAAAATCCTAGCCCAGAATAACACATTTTACGAAATACTTCCCATTTAAAGCATGAACTGATATTCGATATAGCGGGCTTCATGATGGCCACAATGGTGGTAAATATACACATCGATAAGACAATATAATTAGGAAAAACTTGAATACATTAGGTTTTTATTTATGTTGTTATTTCAAAATAAAGTCGGCGCTTTCAAGCTATTTCATTAGTTACCCGATACTGATATAGCATTCCATTATCTCTGAAAATAATATATTTAGACCAAACATTGCTTCAGAAACCTATTTCCCACAAAATTATAGCACAACATGACATACTACGCGATCTCCTTCTCATTTAAGAAATAACGCATATTCAATATGGCGGCCATCATGAACATATCCTTCATCAGGTAATGGCTTTCTAATAGTATCCATTACAGTATAATTGCTTTCCTTTTTTCAGTAATTTTAAGTAGCAAATTTGTTTCCACAATATTTGTTCAGTCTCCACAGTCGAAATCTGAATTTTGTATCGTCGAGATCTCCCAAACCAGTCGTCCTGGAGTAGCCAAATTTGCATGTGCACATACTGTCACATTGCAATCAAGAATGAATAAAAAATATGTTTTTTTTTTCTGTCCCATAAGTATGTTGGCTTGTGAGATAAGACCATGTAGCAGATTTCTCTTTTCTTTACTGGCAAGTCCCTCAGCATTCTCACGAAGTTATATTGGCCCAGGGAGTGCTTTCATTTGCACAAATGTGTTTACAATTCTTTGGCATCGTGATACAAACCATTAAACCTCACTGAAGCTTTTCTGGTAATATTACGTATTTTTGTATGGACGTCTATAAGAACAACAGTGAGGTCTTTATTTTTTCCTCTCTATTCCAAGGATTATTGCTTAAATAATGCCATGTTTTGTAGGATGATGAACGGCATATTTAAAATTACATATGTCACATTATGATATTTTTTTTAATTTAATAGTTATGGATTTCATTTACGGTACCACAGTATTACATTCACAATTAAATATGTAAATGTTGTTATGTACAGAAAATAATTAATTACGTACTATTAAATTTCAATATAACTCAGTAATTTGTCGTACTTTCAATTCCTACATGCAATTAATTTTAATGAATGGCTCATTTCCTAGCTTTGTTTAATATCGCTGTCCCCGCTAACTTTTTAAAGAAATGGTAAACACAATAGAAACCGCGAGTTGATCAAAATAAATAACCGCGAGTAAGTTTCGTTATACATTTCCAATATATAAATCAGCTGACCAAAGTTCGTGTTAGTTGAAATAATATTCTAAAACAATGTCGTCGAATTATTTTATGTCACTCGCAACATTATTGTTAAGAATCGACAGTCACCATAACTCATTTTCAATTAAAACTTAATATTAGTTTTTTTTCAGTATAATTTTTGTTGTGTTTATTTGTAAAACATGAGAGCTGCACACATAGGATTATATTGCTAATTATTATTTATTTGTATTCCATACAAGCTGTGAATGCTCGTCAGGTGTAGTGGGATTTATAAGTGTACTATCCTGAGGTCAAAACCATGAACTCAGCGCCTCTCTATCAAGAATTTGTTCGATTATGTAGAGAAATTAAGAAAGACATTAGAATTGCTTGTAAGAGTTTTATAATTAATTCTGAAAATAATATTAATACCAACTCGAGCGAACTGTGGAATTTTATCAAAAATAAAAAGGGCACCTACCGCCAAATGTATTAAAATTTGAAGGTCAGGAGCTGTCTAGGACTGATGAGATAGGGAATACATTCGCTCAGTATTTTCAATCGGTATTTCTATCCTCCTCTCACACATATAATAATCTTAATGGTGATGCTGTTAGTAATAGAAATGATGAAATAGGGACACTGTGCATTGACCAAATTCAACTAAAGGAAGTTGAAAATGCTATCAGAAATTTAAAATCGAAGACGACAGTAGGTTCTGATGGCATACCCTCATATGTAGTTAAGGCATGTGTTGATATATTTAAATATCCCCTATTGATAGCATTTAACTTATCCCTAAAAACATGTACTTTCCCCGACAAATGGAAATCTGCCCTGGTTTGTTCTATCCCAAAATCTAATAATAGTAGAGACATTAATGATTTCAGGCCAATTGCAATATTACCAGCTTTTGCAAAAGTATTTGAACAGATCTTATACAAGAGAATTAGTAATCATATTCAACCAGTTATTTCAACTAAGCAGCATGGCTTTGTTTCTCAGAAATCCACGGTAACAAATTTAGCACTTGTTAAGGACTACATAGCAAATTCGATGGACGAAGGCAAACAAGTTGATGTGATTTATATTGACTTTGAGAAAGCATTTGACAGGGTTAATCACAATATATTACTGGAAAAATTAAATCACTATCACTTCTCACCCACTATGATTAGGCTCCTCTATTCGTACTTAACAAATCGCAAGCAATCAGTTGTCTATAAAGAATACAAATCATATGAATATTCTGCACTCTCAGGAGTTCCTCAAGGTTCGAACCTAGGACCTTTGTTATTCCTCTTATTTGTTAATGACCTTCCTGATTGTGTGTCTGATAATGAAAAATTGTTATTTGCAGATGACTTTAAAATATATACAAAAGTCAACTCTATCGGAGACTGCATAAGACTTCAGCGAAGCTTAGATAATATTGCAAACTGGTGTGCTATTAATCAACTTGGAGTCAACATAAGTAAATGTAAAGTATTATCATTTAATAGAAATGAAACCACTCATCAATTTGATTATTCCATTAATAAGATTGTACTAAACAGACCTACTGTAGTTAAGGATCTTGGTGTAAGTTTTGACTCGAAATTGACTTTTAACAAACATGTTACAAATATAACAAATGAAGCCTTGAAGTTACTAGGATTCGTAATTAGGACGGGAAGAGAATTCAACAACATATCAACATTGGAAAAAATTTACTATGCTTATGTTCGCTCCAAGGTAGAATATGCTTCTTCTATTTGGAATCCATATCAATTGAAACACTGTCAACAATTAGAGAAAATCCAATCAAAATTTCTTAAATTCCTAACTTTTAAAAAAACTCGAATCTATCCTGCTTATGATAGTTACAATGCAGTCATTAAGAATTTTAATATTCACAGCTTAGAACAAAGGCGCAACATTGCTAATCTGTTATTTCTTCAAAAAATTGTTGAAAATAAGTTAGATTGTATGGATTTAGTTTCGACATTACAGTTTCGTGTCCCATCATCTAAAACTCGCGTTAATAATACTGGTTTCTTCCACTGTAAAAAGGCAAGAACCAATATCTTGATGAGGTCACCAATCTGGAGAATTTGTACTATATATAACCAACTCTGTACAGTTCACAATGATCTGGACGTATGCTATATGTCACCTAAAGAATTTAGAGATGCAATTGTCAATAAACTCTGTACAACTACTTTGTAAAGCTCAACACTATAATTAGGCCATTGCCTGTTGTGTTGTCACTAAATAAATAAATAAAAATAAATAAATCCTCTGGGCTATTTTCAAACCCTTACTAATCGATTTCAGGCTCAACAGGGCCTGGATCTCAGGATTTCCCATTTTTTCTTCGGGGTATGCAATTATAGCCATGCCCCATGAATATAGTACTATAGCGATATCCCATAAGCAGATTACGGATAAGTTCTAATATGTCAGATAGTTTCAAGATTCGCAACGGATTGAAACTAGGCAATGGCTTGTCACCACTACTGTTTAACTTTGCGTTAGAATATGGGATTTTAAAAATTAAAGTAAACTAAAAGGGACTATCATTGAATGGTCTGAATCAACTGTTTGTATACGTGGATGTTTTAGATTTAATAGGGGACGATATAAACAACAACACAACAGCAACACCGATGTCTTAATAGAAGCGTACGATGTGATAGGTCTAGAGGTAAACATAGATAAAACAAAATACATGATAACAAGCCGAAGCACAGGGAATGAAGGAATTAAAACATAAGAAATAGGGATTAGCTCATAGAGAAAGTAAACAAATTTAAATACTTTGGAGCATATGTAGAAGCAAATATGAGGTCAAGAAATAAATAAAAAGTCGCTTAGTATCAGAGAACGCATGTTTCTTCTGTTCAGTCAAAAAATTTCTAACATCGCGATTAATATAAAGGAAATTGAAATTAAAAATATACAGAACGGTTATTCTGCCGGTAATACTTTGCGGTTGCGAAAGTTGGAGTACGACCCTAGCAGATGAACATAAGTTACGTGTATTTAAAATAAGTTTTTGAGAAAGATATACGGACCGAAACGCGACGAGATGACTGGAGAGTGGATGAGACTGCATAATGAAGAACTCCACGGACTGTACGATTCACCAGATGTTGTATAAATAATGAAATCGAGACGACTAAGGTGGGCAGACCATGTAGCTCGGATGTGGGAAAAACAACTATATTCTATCCTGGATGGAAGGAAATATAGAATATATGGATGGAAAGAGGCCATTGGGAAGACCGAGACGTCGTTGGGAGGACAATATTAAAAGAGATCTTCAAGAATTAGGTGTTCGTGATGAAAACTAGCTTGATATTGCC
>JAGDQP010021106.1:0-32235 GCA_022664845.1 Lepisma saccharinum | reverse complement strand
GGCGAAAGGATGTTGGTTGAGTATGAAAATGTCGAAGATTTGTGAACAAAATAATTTTCTTCCCATTAGTGTGGTTTTGGTCGTGAACTGATAATTAAGTGTCATTGGTAGTTAATTTTAATATACCGATAAACTGTAAGGAAATAATGCATATTGGTGCGTAATGTAAATATGGAGAAGTATAAAGGTAAGTGATGTGGACAAGTCTGGAAAATTTCCTGTGTGTTGTTACGGTCTATGAATGTTGTGGGGTAGGAAGAGATGCCATTGTAGGTTAGGTGAATTTTGGAGGGTGTCTTTGTCAGTCATATTTAGGTTTCTCTTACCCTTGTTAAATGAAGGCCTTTTGGTGATTATGAAGCATAATTGAGTTGTTATTCTGTCAATGTGTGAATCAGCCTTGTACAAAGTGCTAGTAGATGTGATGTTGAGATATTTCAATATGTCTGGACAGACCTGATATAGGATAATCGAACTTGGCATTCCTTACCTGTTCTTTCAGTGTAATAATAATAATGTGCTTGGTAATACCAATATGTGTTTCATTGCACTCACACTTGATCTCGTACACCCCTAAATTATACATTTTATCTGAGTAATAGCTTTAGTAGCCTGTAAACATTTTCTCAATACTTTTTGGAGGACATAAAGCCTTTGGGATATTATGCTTTTCGTATATCTATTTAGTCTTGATAAATTCAGGATATATATACATTTTAACATGTGATATGTTATCTTTATTATGTGGGATACCTTTTCGGCTATCCATTTGGAGAGGTACCGTTCGGTTGCTTCATCTGTCGAAAGACTAAGATAAAAGCAGGAACTAGGAAAAATAGTTAATTCCGTGTAAACAATCTGGCAGAGGCTTTTCGAATGAAGCCACTTGTCTGTTTCATACCTTAAGATGCAAGCAACCACTCATTTATATGTAATTATAGTTACTAATTACAATTTACAAATTTATAAAAACAGTTCGTAATAATATTTAGATACTCCTCCTCTTGTATTGCAGTCGTAATTTCTAGTAAATTAGATAAAAGTTAAAGTATTTTCTTAATTTCGATCGCTGTTTGCTGAAAAGAACTATCACTTTTTCTAAATCCACTTTTCTAAATCTTTGCTAATGGCAAGTAGAAGTGATGGTTACCTCCTCCTTCCTGTGTATCCTACATTTGTGTCCACAGTACTACCAGTATATGGCCACTGTGGAAGCATTGCTGAAGCGTGCCTATTTGAACTCACTGTAGCGATTTGTACCACTTTTCCTCGGTGGTTAGTTTTGCGGGCCTGATACACCCTGGCAATGCTGGGATTAATGCGTTAATTCTATGTACGATTTTCTTCGCAAATTGTTCATTCGATGCAGTTATCTTCTTGTTTTTGCGTACTACTTAAGTTTTCAGTAATGTTTAATATTAGTTGGAAGAGAGTATGAGCAGATGTTTTCCATTTCCTTTGTTTCATTTCTGAATTATGAAATGTTGTAATTACACCCCGTGAATTATGAAAAATTATATTACTCAAAATGTAGAATGAATTATGAGTGCTATATAAACTAGAATGCGTTGTTCTCCTTTCAGCACACCAACTACTACTTCAACAGGTGTTGTGGGAGACGAAAACTTCTTTAATGGCCCACCTTCTTCTTCAGTGAATATATATGAGAAGAAGCACGTGTGTTCGTGGTGCTCGAAAAGATTTTACACGGCTCCTGAACTCAAGAGACACGTCCGTGTGCACACAGGGGAGAAGCCATACTCATGTGGTATGTGTGCGAGACAGTTCAGTGTACAAAGCAATTTGAAACGACATCTGAAGGTTCATGTTTCATCCAGACCATTTAACTGTAAATTCTGTGCCAGGGGATTTGCTACAGAAGCTAAACTACAATACCATGAAATTATGCATTCTCTTAAACTATAATAGAGCATAATATATATTATTAATGATTCTTTGAAAATAATAATCAGATTTTTTTTTTAATGATTTTTTTTTTAGCATGTGCTTGTGATTGTTTTACGTAGAAAGCGTATATGTCATGTATCAACACCTTCGAATTTTTGGTAATGATATCTCCAGTTTTTCTTGGTTTCTGAAGAGCTGGGTTTATTGTCAGCGTCTTGTTGACATGCGGAAAGTGGGAGGAAACTTACCATAATTCTTCAGAACATTAGTGATTGAACCAGCAACATAAGACATTTCAAATGTAGATATCAAAATTACAGTATTTTAGCATTGGTATCACATTCAATAAAAGTTATATGGATCTTATTTTATATGTATTTAATTGGTGTTCACTTTCATATTTAAATTTTAAAATAATAAGTAGAGTATAAAAAGTGCAAAATCGAGGCAGAACTACTGACAAACCTACGTTCTGCTTGTTTTTCATTGTTCTCTGAAAGGAATTATCAGAGAAGTTCTTGTTTGACGCTTAAACGTTTTCGCTACCTCACGTTGATCTGATATGCAACATTTATGAAACTTTTAGGGTTAGCGAAGTAATGCTTCATACAAAAGACTTGATAACAACACTCATATCGAATCCTATGTAATGTCACTCATCATCATCATACTACGTAATTTACTTCAGCGGTAATAAACGTTTGTTGTAACTGCCGTTACCATCTGAGGTGAACTTGAATATTATAAGCATCAACTTACTACTCATTTAATACAGATAGGGTAGTGACGTTCACTGCAAACTTGTATTGGGTTGTCTTATCTCGTTGAAATTATTAGAATGTTACGTTTTTAATACCTGACCGGTAAAGATTTTCCTTGAAGTCTATGGTGAGAAAAACATACAAATCAGTGAAATGATACGAATTTTACATTTTTAACTAAATGTTTATAGGACTCTATCTCCGAAGCGGAAATGCGATCAGGAGAAAAAAAATCTTCTGCACGAAATGCAGGTGCATCCACTGCCTGTAATTTATGAAAATCTCAATTACTTTTCTTGTATTTAGGTAAAACTTACATATAATTTTATCTGAATTACTGCAGTGTTATTATATCAATCTGAAAAATGTAGAAACATCCTAAAGTATTGTTTGCAACCAGTTTTTATTTGTTTCACGGATTGTACACTGGAAAGTTAGCTGTTGTTCACCCATCTCTATTGCAGTTCACAGGGAGTCGTAACGTTGTCACATCACCGGGCGCGTATTTTTTCGTTGTAGCTGGGTCGTGCGAGAGAAAGGTGTTTCTGTAAAAGTGTCTGTTATTTGAGTGATGATTCAACTATTGGAGTTAGTGATTCGTTTATTTCATATATATATATAGATAGATAGATATCATCAAGCATATGAAAAACTCCGAAAAGCACATGATTATTAAAGCTTGAGCCTATTTTGACGCAGAGAAAGATAGGGGTATAATTACATCTCAACCAGTAAAGCGTACGTCAGAGTAAAACAGTTTTCCAGATACAAGCGAGACATCTCTTTTGCTGCTTATTAAGAAAATCGGATTTAGATACAGGAAATTTAACAAGAAACTAGTTCCAACGGAGAGTTCTAGGCAGGCCCGTCATTTCAGCTTTTCCTAGAGGGATGAATCAAAACTTTACTGAAGCCTACTTTTATATAATAAATCACAGCCATATTCAATCCACTAGTGGATGAAGCCTCTCCCCGAAGGGAGGAGTTGGTCTACTGCTCCCACACTGACCAGACGGGTTGGGAGAGGAGAGCCGAAGCTCTCACTGTGATTGACACTGTCTTTTATTCACAGCAGCTCCCCAATTGTCCTCACGATGCTGGGTCAACACCGAAATTTTTGAGCCCTCACCGCAAATCGAACCCGGGACCGCTCGCACTGAAGTCGAGCGCGCTACCGACTCAGGGCCGGATCCAGGGTTTTCTGACAAGGGTGCACCAATAACCAACTACCAGTACATTTGAATTAAATTTTATTTTTTTAATGCCTTTAGGTATCTGTGGTTGTGAATGAGGAATTGCCCTGGAAATGCTGTGTCTGGTATCAGGAATCGAACCCACGACTTTCCGAATGCGAAGCCAACGCTTTACCAACGAAGCCATGGCCGCTTTGTGTCGCTATACTTTTCAGTGTATAATCAGCTTGCTGCTTTAGATCAGGAATTTCTTTAATCACGGACACTTGGAATATGATTGATACTTGTATCGTACAGAAACCTTGTGAAATCTCTGAAAACCTAAAAATACAATGAAAATATAGAAGTTTCGCAGACAAATGAAATATCTAAACTGAGGAGGTCACAGTGAATAAAATGTACAGGAAAAGTATTTTTCAAAACAATAACATTTTAGTATGGTGCAGTAATGTATTAAAAACTTTATTTCGAGTTCCCTATAAAATATATTTATTAACAACACTTGTTATTCAGGAGAAGTACCGAAATGAATCCGGACAGTAGTAGCACAGTATTAACTAACATAAATATTTTAAAAGACAATGCAGCCATAACTAAAACAACCTAATATCGTGATCAAGTTACAATACTTCTAATAAAAAAAATATAGTAATCACGGCTGTGGGGTTGTCCCTTACTTGACTCTTCTCACGAAACATCACTTAACACTGAAATCTGTAGGATACCGTGCATTTATTATCTACAAAAATAACGTTCTTCGAAATTTCTGTGGGCTCTCGATGAACGACTTCCACCCTTCGCGATTTTTCTGCCAACTTGTCTATTATTTCGTCTACACACAAACGACCCGTTTCTTCTCCATAAACATGTAACAAAGCTACACTGTTCAGCCTAGTTTCAGTCATAGTGGAACATAGCCATGTTTTCAACCTACGTAGAGTTGAAAAACCTGTCTCCGGTGTATCAGTGGACACAGGAAGTGTACAAAAAAAACTCTAAGGAGTATGTTTATGTTAGGGAACCAGGTACTGTTACACTCTACCAAACTGTCTATAGCGGTTGTAGGACGATCACTCCTGTTTCTGAAAAGGAGCCTCCATGCTTTGCATTTAGCCTGAACAACGTCTTCACAATCCGTTAAGTCTTCAGCGTAGAACTTTACGATCTCAGAAAGTCTATTTCGATCAGACTCAGTGTCGCCAAAATGTGTCGGTATTTGAATTCCCATTTTTTTTACCATAATACCCTGTGAATGATATCTGTGTTTGAATTCTGCGATAAGAAAATCCAGGAAAGGTAGGTAACTCGCTATTCGATAGCAGTCCCTGAGGTTCTCACATTCGGGGTTCTGTTTGTAGTGTTTCCTGTTTAAAAATCTGGTCACCTCCACTTGAAGATTATATGTCTTCGCTACTTCCACTGCTCACTCAAATATTCTGGAAAATCTGTCACTGTCGTTACTCCTAAAGTCTTCTAACATTTTCACTGTCCTTTCAACATGTTCGTATATTTCTACAATATCGGCATTCTCTTTCTGAAGCTCCCGTGAAAGTGTTACAGTGTAGGAGAACAATGATTCTACGAGGAAAAGATGTACCATGAAACCAAAGATAAGATAAAATGAATTGTATGGGCGGTAACAGCACTGTGGCTTACGCCCGCCCCGAAATGAAACCAAAGTTCATTATGTTGTTAAGTAGAGACGATGCCTTCTCTCTTATAGTTTGGTCTGTACATTTTTGTATTTCCAGAAGGGCCTCAACAACTGCATCAAAAAGTTCAACAAATACAATAATACTATCATGTCGTTCAATCCATCAAGTTACGCAGTAATTTAGAAGTTTTCTATGCTTACTTTTAGGGTGTATACGCTTAATAGTCTCAGTTAGAAAGTGAGTCTCTTTGGACACTCATTGAAAAAAAAATGATAACTGAATTCACTGTACTTAAAGCAGTTTCAATTCCTCTTACTGTACAAGATTCTGACAGTACCAAATTTAATGAGTGTGAAGCACAGTGGCTGTAGACTGCTTTAGGAAACTTCGTTGAAATGTGAGCTTGGACACCATTCATATAGCCTGACATATTTGCTGCTCCATCATAACCCTGCCCCTGTAATTTAGATAAATCCAGCCTACATGATTGTAAATATTTTGTAATTTCATCCGCCAAACTTTTACCAGTTAGGTCATGCACGGCCACAAAACCAAGAAACATTTCACGAATCATAGGCTTTTCTACCTCTTTTGTGTTAACATATCTGGCACAAATGGACAACTGTTCAGTGTTCGAGCAATCTGTCGTTTCATCAGCTAAAACTGTAAAATAACCAGATTCATTTATGTCCTCCACAATTTTTTCCAGAACAACATTAGTGGCACACTCAGGAATCTCATTTTGAATTGTCTTACTAGTGTACTTCACATTTTTTGAAGCACTTTGTAAATGTTCCACCAACACTGTGTCCCCAGCCTCACAACGAAATCGCAGGAGATTTCTGAAAAGACCCTCAGACGGTTTCACTGAATCACAACATATATCACCATCATCAAAACTACCACGCAAGGGAAGACCATTTGCGGCAGCAAAAATAACAGTTTTCACAATTGGTGTTAACTTCAATCTTTTTTCAATTATTTGCACCTTACGCTTTTTGTCAATCTGAGAAAGTACATTTCTATCTTGTCGTATTGTTAAACAAACAACTAAGCTTTGCAGAACGCAGTCTGATGAAATCACTCTTTTGAACGTTCTTTAAGGGCACTTGTTGCTTTCTGCCAACAATTAAAAGGTTTAGTTACAAGCGATTTGAGTTCTTGTGTTCTAACTTCGGATGGAGCAAATAGTACACACTGATGGTAAAGTAATCCACGTAATTTGTGACTATACGATATAAAAGGGAATTTTCCAAACCACTCTTTATTTAGAGTTCTATTTCTCCCAGAGGAATCCTTGTACAAAGGAAATCGATAACTACAATCAGGGACCCACGGATTATTTAACAGTTTGTATTTGAGTTCGTCAGTAAATTTAGATTTTTTTTCTTTTCCACAATACAGTCCGATATCAAAGTCGCTGTACACATCAGTCTCTTCACCCACTGAATTATTTTTCTCACCACAAACTTCACTCTCACCTGATGTAGAAGCGGTACTAGTTGTAGCAGCAGTCACATTGTGTATTAAACATCATCTCCAACAATCTCAGAGGCCACATCCTTCTCTAAGTCATTGTCTCTTTTCCGGTTTTTTTTTTTTTTTTTAATTCCTAATATCCATATTTAATTATTTGCCCAGTAGTTTATTGCTTACATACTGACACAGAAACATATCTAGCGCACAAATTATAGAGCAAAGCGAAGGAGTAAACATCTCAAACTACGCTGTTATTCATTTACTACTAGACTTTCTGACAAGAATGCGAGTGAGGATGAGTAATTCAGAGGTGATTGGTAGGTGTCCCAACCCCGTCAGCTTAATTATTTTAGAATCCATTATCGAGCAATTCTCAGTTCTTCCTTATGCCTTCCATATTACTTCCCCGACTTCAATGTGAATAGTTTGCTTTCTCCTGCGCTCTGAAACCATGTCGGTTGACCAAGAAGCAAGAAAACTTACTTCCTAAAACGACAACAGCACCGAACAAATAACCAATGACACTGGAACTCTTCAAAGTGACATGTGACAATTCTTTACCCCTGACAATGCTGATGCATAGAACGGAGGGGGGTATTTTAAAGAGGATCGCAAGTGGCATGCAGTAAGAAAAGTTCTTCTCTCTTCCTGGCTTCTGTTTTCTTCCCTACTTGAGAAATGTTATATTGTTTTGCTTGGTGAATCCTTTTCCTTCAAACTTCAGAAAATCGACATAAACTGTTGTTTTTGCAAAACTCCCCTTTCTTTTGAACCCCAAACGGAAACATGACGGCAGAATTTTTCGGAACGTGTTGCTATTTTCACTGCTAGCTTCTCATTTTAGGTAGTGTATATTTACAACTAAAGGGGAAAGGGGTGCACCCTCCTTAAATCCGGCCCTATATATATATACATATGCTGACAATATGGCGTTTCCTTAACTCCAGTCCCGCACCTGTCCGCTCTGTCCATTTCCTCTCCTACCAGTTAAAAACGCTATTGCGAAACGTACTAATTTTCTATAGTGTTTGTGAAGTTCCTGTGCTCCTATCTCAAGATTTCAGTATGTAAGTATTCTTTTTTTTCTACCTTGTTTACCATCTTATATATATATATAATATATTATATGGGTGGGTGGAGGTGTTAAGGAATATAATACACCAAAGTTTGTGTACCATCTTTGGACATACGTTCCCACTATATGATGAACGTAGTAAACAGTAGATTAAAAGGTTCACGTGGAATATTCTGAGTGTTATTATAATTCCGTACATGAAGATAATTATGCTAAAATATTTACAAATTCGCTGATCCCTTGACACGTCCCAACTTTCTAGTAACTTGTAACAAGAAAATGTTGTAAAAATCCCTGTCGGCGACTCGTATTTCTTGGCACCGGTAAAGGATTTTCTGTTTATCAAGATCTCATTCCTTAAAATTAATGTAGTACCTCCTCTTCAACCAGCCAAGAAGCATCTTAATGTGTGGAATATATATTAATTAGGGAAACTTACTTTCTGACTACCCTAGTTTGTTGGGACCAGTCATAGTGTAATATTCAGCAGTGAAAACATTGATGCAGATCGATCCTTTGGTGTGCATATGAGAACCATCAATGTATTTGGTAGTTATACCATTAATTATGCTAATGCAGTGCTCGGGAGACTCTAAGGAAGGTTAGGGCTGGTAATTTGGACGGTATAGAAGCCTGTACCGAACAATCATACATACATATTTAATCTGCCGATGGAAATCAGTTACACAAGAAGTACTGGAAAGAGTTTGCGGGTTTGAGTTGGTTAGAGGATGGGAATTTTTGCAATAGAAGTCGAATATATATGCAGAAGATTTTGGATAATTGTAAATCGCATTTTAAGATAGCAATGGGATACTTCAATGCAAAAGTAGGGACTAAGCGGAGCAGTGACACCAGAGTGGGAAACCCCTTGGATTTGGCAAAAGAAACAGCAGAGGACGAGGAGAGTGAAGAAAGACTAATGGAGTTTTCAGAAACCAATAAGCGTTTCATGTCGAGTACGTTTTAAGAAGAAAACTCATGAAATGAACATGGGAAAGTTCAAATGGAGCTTAAAACGAAATAGAGTATATTCTATCAAATAACAGGGAAATTGCTCGACTGTGTTCTGAACAGTTTCGAAATCACGGGTGATCGTTGGATAGTGAGATGAGAGTTTGAAATAAACACTATATTAGAGAAGAAGGTTATCAGAGGAAGCCGCGATTAAGAAAAACTAAAGAAAGCAGACAGAAATCCGATATAGAACTAATCAACACAGTCAGTGCCTAGGAAGAGATAGAAGATTAAGAATATATCAATTGCAGAAATAATATACTGATTGGGATAATAAGAGTGACAGCAAAAGAAATAGCATGATAAAGGAGAGTAAAATCTCGAAAGAAACAAAACTTATGATGAAGTTAAAAGAGAAATAAAAAAGGGAAAACTACTATAACGAGACTCGAATACCTAGAAATAAATAAAACAAGGAAGAATGTACGAGAATACAACACAAATATTGTTAGGAAACAAACCACTGGAAACAGAGCTTGAAAAAAATTTAACAACAGTTCTTGACCTGGAGAAAAACAAAACTGGTTGTTGAGGGACCTGATAGGACGGCAACCAGAAATTATAAAAATATTTGAAAAAATCTAAAGACAATTGAACTACTCTAATGAAGAACGGGGAATGGAAAAATTATGTACAAGTTCCAGACATAATGAAATAATATATTACTGTACAAATTCTTCGCGATTAGAATGGAAGTTACTGAAGAAAGCAGAAACAGCAGAAGTGAAAAGGCTTCTGTGTTATGTGAACATCCCAGGAATTTCATTGTAATCATTTCCAGGAATCAGACCAGTTTCACACACTTAAATATTTTGGAAAAGTTTCTTGATATATCCGTCAATGTTTCTGACAGATGTCAGTATTTACAATTATCGCCAAGAATCCTGAAAAAGCACCGAATAATTTATTTTACGTAGTTGGAATGCCTCAGTGTTCAGTTCCAGTGTGATTTGCACATATGCTCAAAAAGAAAAAAGTTTTCTTATCTTAACCATACAAGTAATGCTAATGCAGTGTTTGCTGCATCCAGTTTGATAACTTATTTTCGCACATATGTTAAATATTCTCAGTGAATGGGTATTCTTCCGGAATGTTTCGGAATCTTTTTACAGTTCATTTATTTTCGATGTACAGATGCGTATCAGAATAATGGAAACACCTGTAGTTGGCAACACGTCAGATGTATGGGTTGGCAGTGGTGTCGTGGCGACCGCAGCGCCGGACTGCTGGTGGTGGTGTGTTAGGTCGGTCTCCATACTACGTCAGGCGTCGTGGAACAGGAGTGTGCAGTGGCTGCAGCAGACGGAGGTAGTGTAAAATGGGAGACCTCTCAGAGTTTCAAAGAGGGCAAATTGTTGGTGCGCGGTTATGTGGAGTGAGTGTGACGGCAGTGGCTAGTGTGTTAGGTGTGTCGCCAGGGACAGTGTCGAAGGTGATGACGGCCTACACAACACACGGGAAAACCACATCGGGGAAGCGGAACAGTGGGCGGAAGAAAAGCATCAGTGACAGGGCACGCCGGGTATTAAAGCGCATTGTCACGCGGAACCGTCGTGCCACTGCGGCGCAAGTGACGGAGGAACTCAATCAGCACCTCCCACAACCTGTTTCGACAATCACAGTCCGCCGCGAATTACATGACATGAACTTACGGGGTCGTGTTGCACGGGCCAAACCTCTCATCAGGGACCAGAACGCTTTAGCACGCCGCAAATGGTGCCGCGACCATGCAACTTGGACCGTTGACGACTGGAAACGTGTGGTATGGTCGGATGAGTCACCATTCACCCTATTCCAAACCACGGGCCGTGTTTATGTGTGGAGAACGCCCAAAGAAGCGTATGATCTGCAGTGTCTCGTGAAACATGGCGGCGGCACGGTGATGCTGTGGGCCGCAATATCATGGTTTTCATTGGGTCCTGTGGTCACACTTCGCGGACGCATCACTTCCAACGATTATGTCGTAATTTTAGGAGACCACTTGCATCCTATGGTCCGGATGTTGTTCCCGGACAATGACGCCATATTCCAGGATGATAATGCACCCATTCACACAGCTGGAGTTGTTGCAGCGTGGTTTGAGGAACATCGGGATGAAGTTCAACACCTCCCCTGGCCCGCCCAATCCCCAGATCTCAACATAATTGAACATCTGTGGTCCATCTTGGAAACACAACTCCGGCGACGATTTCCACCTCCATCCTCTCTCACAGAACTGGCCGATGCCCTGCACGAGGAATGGTGTAATATTCCACTTGCTACCATTCACGACCTCTATGCCTCCATCCCACGTCGCATCAAGGCTGTTCTGAAGGCGAAAGGTGGCCCGACACCATATTAATCTGGTAAGTTGCACTTTCGTTCAGGTGTTTCCATTATTCTGATAAGCATCTGTATATCTCAACGTACACACCAAATTCGGAAGAGCGGATATTCCGCTCAAATTGAACCTAATATCTCATCTTTCCAAAGCGGTCTCTACAGCAAATTTTCAAAGCAGTTAAGATTAGAAATTTCTGATCTAACAAATATATGATTCTATGGTAGTTCTTTTCGATGGAAATGTAATCTCTTTGAATAAATTTCCAGTTGCAGTCCATGGGAAATTTTCATTGTTTTGAAATGAATTTTTTATGCTTTGAAAATAAAAACTACAAAATAAAATTTTGAAAATGTAAAACAGAAGCAAAAGGGAGCATTTATTCATAAGTAGTGAGAGAAATTATTAATGCTATTATTAATGAAGAGAAGAAATGAACTTGGCGTTAATTAAACCCTGGCCAACTATCCAACTCTCTACCGCCTACGCTAGCCGGGTAACTGCGTGATAACGCCTTCGAAATGGCCGTCAGGTACTTGAGAACAGCGTTCAAAGATGTTTATTGTATATATCTTCCTCCTGACGTCTTGTGGTATATTGTTGTCATTGAGAAAAGTTACCAGTTCTTCTGTTGTTATTTTTAACTAAACACGACTAACTTCACACTTCGCTGTAAAAAATAAATGGCTGATAACAAACTTAATTAATTTATGTGAACCACTGTAAAAGGTTGATAATTCGTTCTCTTAATTTTAAAGAATAAATGACATCCGTTAAACATCATAATTCCATCTGGAAAAGTCACATTTTGTTTCCAAATCGATAGTGTTTCGTTAAACACCACTATTGTCGATTGGAATTCATTATGAAAATATTTTCTCGTTAAGGAAAGAATAAAACTTTCGCTCTTTAGTGAGTACCTGCACTCGTTTGAAGAATCTTTCAGAGGTAAACTAAACCCAAATGCAGGTGTACAAATTAGAAAGTATGCAAATGGAGCGTGACAAAAGAAAGTTCCTTAATAAAGTGAAAACAGTGAATTAGCAAAACAGGTTATGATTGTCTTCTTTTCTGCAAACTAGTTGCTACAAATATGTGATGTTCGAGGACCAATTTAAAATGAAACAAAAGTAAACTGAG
Organism: Lepisma saccharinum; assembly: GCA_022664845.1. NCBI lineage: Eukaryota > Metazoa > Arthropoda > Insecta > Zygentoma > Lepismatidae > Lepisma > Lepisma saccharinum. Next base: position 19,687 of record JAGDQP010021106.1, on the reverse strand, counting down.
GTGGATTCGCATCCATCATATCTATTGCTTTGTTGGCTTGCATTAAAAAGCTGAAAACAGAATGGGTGTATTTTCCATGAAATAGTTGTTAGGAATGAAACTATTTTTAACTACTCATTGTCTTATAAGTAAATCGAATCTTTTAATCGCAGTGCATGACGCACATAACGTTTTTCTTTTATCGTGCGAATTTTGAAAAGTTTTAAGCAACCAGGGGGGTAGGGCAACCGTCCCTCCTGCCGCCCCCTCCCCTAAATGACGGGCCTGGTTCTAGGATAGCAGGACAGAAGGATTTCTTGCAAGATTTTTTTTTTCGTAATAATGGATGGACAATATGCTACAAAGACAAGTCGTGGTGCGGGACAAACCATTCGATAAGAGCAAATGATGCTGGATACTTCAAGTGAATCGTTCGATTATCATAGGGTAACTGTACAACATTTAATGCGTGCAAAAGATGGAATACGAAAACCACCCGGAGCTGGGAAAAGAGTGACTATGTGTCACATTGCGAACGAAAATTTTATTTCTGAAAGCTGCAGTTATGCTTTACTGGACAGAAAGGAGAAGCTCCTTTATGTTCCCCAAGTGCGTCTTCATATGATGATCTTACAACTAAATATGTCAGATCTTACTTTAAACCGAAGGAACTACTTCTGGATAGTATATTACGTACTCTAGTTGACAAAAGGATAAAACTTTTGTGGAATAATTTCCGTTGCACGTTCCGAATTTAACGCAATTAAACTTACGTGGGCATTCGTAAAAATAAAATGGCGAAAAAAAAAAAACTTTTAAAATGACGTCGTCTTTACCGCATCTCTACCTTGTGTACCTTCTACTGTTTGGAAGAACGCAGCTACAACTAGCGCTGTTACATATGTGGGCGGAAACTGAAGGCAAATGGGACGAAGGTTTAGTGTGGATCAAGAAGTTTCTAATATTGGGAGGATGCTGAAAAACTAATCTCGGCTGGGTGGGAAAGACAGATGTGGTATCGGGGTCAGATTGAAGTATATGGAAGTGAGAATGCAGAATTTGCTTGATCTTAGTAAGTTTAGGACGAAATTGTACGATTAAGGACGGAGGTTCGGGTTGGTGTTGAGAGTAAGAGTAGGTGCAGTGTGTGTGGCTGCACGTCGAATCTATTTGTATATGATGTTAAGTGGGTAGCTCCGGTTGACTAGAGCCTCCTGGAGGCGTTGGTGGTAGGTTTTGGTTGCGGATTTGGTGGAATTCAGGCGTTGTCCTCTGAGGGTAAGGGAGAAGGGTATAGCCTTTTTGGTGTGGTAAGGATGGGAACTTGAATAATGCAAGTATTGCGTGTCGTTGGTTGGTTTTATATGAACAGAAGTGGTAAGGGTATTGTTTACCAAAGTGATGTCTACATCAAGGAATATGACTTTATTATTTGAGATGGACTAAGTTGTAATGTACCGGACTTTCCCCACAAAGCCAGGTAGACACAAAAGCAAACAAGGGGGCAAGTGGCGCCCTGTTGCTGAAAGGGAGCTTACTCAAAACTTCATATAAGTGGCAAAACCTACCTGGAAGACAAGCCTACTTTACGCCACAGGAGAGGGAACAAAAAAACTGAACCGCTATCGGACCTGCAGACAAGGCGGGTACCTACCCATCAGTGGTTTGCTTCAGCCTAGGAACATCGAAGACAAAACACGCACTAGTCTAGAACCACGAGGCATTCATAGAAGAAGTTCGAAAAGAAGTCCTAAAACGCAGAAAGCTAGAACACGAAGGAAAGGCCCCCAAAGGGGTGTGGGAGACGCAGGCGAGAACATCCTGCTGGAAAGCAGAACCCAAAACGCTATTTTAGTGACCTAACGCAACTAGGCCCGTAACATGTGCAAGGCTCAATGCAGTCGCGCACTAGTTAACATTAATCACGGAATTTAGATAAGCTCAACTGATTTGACTATCCCCTAATTTTTGCAGAAGCATCGAATCAGAAAAATCAAAACTTAACTTTATCTGAAGTTACTTTCTCGTATACACGTGAAATAACACTTCGCGGACTGAAATAGCGAACGATTGGGAACCTTACAGTAATACCACAGAGATGGTAAACTACCTACTTCTTAAGTAAACCCTTGACACAAGGAATATCCGGTAAAAACTTATTCTTGCTTAGGAATAACAAACGCAATGCAAAAGACTGATTGTTGAATTAAGTGGGAAAAAAAGTTTCTGAAGAGAATCTTTAGCACATCAAAACGTGTTTTTAAAGATACTGTTAATTTCACATATCAGAAAGTAAATTAATTGTTTATAGAAATGCTCTGCCTATGAGCAGAAACAAGATTTCACACACTTATATTTTCCAAAAAGATTAGGTTACTTTCAGTTTCCAAATATAGTAGACATTCTACATTTTAGCCCAGTTAAACAAAATTTCTGCAATCACCGAAGCATAACATTTCTTTCTATGAGAAAGATTAATTACAAATATAACTACTGGGCTGAAATTTATAACTTTGATATATCAAATTCGTTGTCAAATATTTCATAAGTATTTTCCATTTTTGAACTTAAGACAACCTATCCTCCAATTTGATAATACTGTCATACAGTAGTTGGGTTAGGAATAAATTTACAGAATGAATTTCTATGAGCGAACTGGCTTACGGTTTGCGAACGCAACGAAGGACTTTAGAACTTCGCTTGTAATCGAAATAAAACATTGCGGAATTGTCTAAACTTTTCGTTTAACAAAACGGAAATACTGAAGAGATTTCGTGCAGTATAAACCACACTAATTTCCGAAATGAACAAACAAAATGGTTGAGTAGAGAAAGAACCTGCATTTGAAAAGCAGCATCAACTATAGTGCAATGCAAGGTAAAATATTCAACACTTCCGAACCAAAGTTAAAGTGCTGTAATTTCGCTTTCTAAACATATGTGAATCAGACTTGGGTTTCAGAGAGAGAATGAGAAATTTAAGACATTAATCATACATACCTGATTGTAAACCGACCGCCGATGCCTGCCAAATTAAGCGGACATATCCACTTCACTCATGTTTCCACTAGAAAGACAAACCACTGACATACTGAAGGTACACTAATCACTTACACACACACACTGAAGAAAAGGGGCTTAGATCCAGAGATGATTATATCTATTTAAGAAAACGGAAGAAAACAACCACTGCACAAAGCCGTAGAAAAGGCTAGGATTAATTTGAATTCACTATTTACAAATTTGACACTTTGCAAATGTAAAAGTTTCATTCTCTTTTAACCGTTCGTCACTGAATTGACTGAGAAAGTGTTTTACAAAATCACTGTAAGTGTGTATTTGTGTTTGATTTTACTATACTATGCTAAAGTTCTACCAGGCGCCACGAGTAACCGGTCTGCATCAGATAGCCTCATGAGTTCAAAGTTCTGTTCCAAACCTTTTAGGAACTCTTGAGGAACCTGACTCAGTACCTGACCTGGGAAAGTGAAATAAGTCTCCCAGCTTTAGAGGCTTTATCATCCCAACACCACTTGTCTCGGGAGCTCTCATTTCTTTGGATACCTGCCCACTAACCGCACTCAGCCTCAAAGGTTCGCGACCCATAGATTGAGTAACGGTACTATCTGTCAGTAACCGAGACGGAAAGATGGAATAAGTCATTTGGAGTCTGATAAACCGCTCCTAAAGAAGAAGTAGGTGGGCAGCTTGTTTAAGTCGACGGCCATAACCGTACTGTTTGATCGACCACAGCCAATCAGAGACGATTGGCCAATCAGAGACCACAGCCAATCAGGATCGAATCAGAAACAAAAAGCGGGAGGGGATGTGGCTTAATTACCACAATTTCTCAACGAAGTAAATGAACAATCAGATCTTTAAAATGAGAGAAAAAATGTTGAAGATAATGCAATAAAATATGCAATGAATAATTAAATAATTAAGTGAAGAAACAATAAAAATAAATATCCTGCCAATACAACAATGAGAGAGATAACCTGAATAGCTCGGCTTGTTTGACATCTGGATAAATAAACCACTTTGTAGTGAGCCGATGACGAATAACTATCACCGATAAAGCACGAAGCAAAAGGAAAAAGAAGACCTACAAAAAGAGGGGGAGAGGGTAAGATATGTTGCGACCAACCGACAATGGGTGAACTGGACAACACGGAACTGGTTCAGCTGTTCTAGAAACGTTTCGAGGCTGGCCTCGCCATGAGACCACAACATAATGACATGATTTTCAAGAATAACATATATTCACATATTTCTCAGTTTTTTCCTCTTATTCTTCTCTCCATTGAGTAAGCGAGAAAAGAAAAGATAAGCCAAGGAATAGGGAATGGGAAACTTGTTATCACAAGGAATCCATTATACAAAGTAATTAAGTTGGTAGAAATGCAATCAAATTATGTATATTTTTTTAGTGCAATAAAGTTTATTGCTTCTCAGTAGAAAGAATGGCCAGCAATAATTCATTTTCTAAACTTATACATCTTCCTTAGAGCAAACGTTTTCAATCTGTATCGGCTAAAGTTAAACTGAAGTTGTTAGTTACGTTATAACGCCTCCAGCGTATACGATTATTCACTTCTTTCTTTCAGCTTGAGAATGATATAAGATACGTTTTATTTATTTAAATTTTGAATGTTTTGGTGGGGTCACGGTGGCTCAGTTGGTAGAGCGCTCACCTCTGGTGCTAGGGGTCGTCGGATCGATCCCTGTTCATGCCATGTGGGCTTCGTGGTGGACAAACATCATGTGCGTGGGTTTTCTCGGGGTACCCCCGTTTCCTCCCACTTTCTTCATTTCACCAATTCATCCCATCATCATCTATACGGCCTGAGCCATAGTTGCCTAAAGGCCTTAAAATAAATTCAAATTCAATGTTTTGTAAATTTAAACGTATTTTTTTTTCAATTACTAGGCAATAATGATAAATTTTGAAACTGCTATTTTTGTGCGAGAAGCCAAACTACAGATGTGTTCGAATTATTAGACTCTAGAAAATTTCAAATTTTCTCTTTCGTATCTAGTCACGAAGGCATCTAATATTACGGTCAAAGTACTAATATTTTATCCTGCACTTGTGTACATTACAACTAGAGTATTTGTATCACTTTTGAACGCAGACGGCAGGATTGGAGGGGCGTTCTGCAGATCATGCTTGAGTTACCATATAATTATTCTGCTTTTTGCGCCAAAAAGTTAGCAGTGTAACTCGCTGTTCTTTACAGTTGTATGAGGATATTCATAAATTTACACAGTTACACAGTTGATCAGTTTAAAGTGATTTTAATGTGTTCGTTTGTATATTCATATTTTTCTGTGAAGTTCTGTATTTTCGACATAATAGGAAAGTCCAGAGAGACTTTTTCCGCGTAAAATTGCAATTGTGAAAGGTCTTTTCGGGGAAGGGAGATATAAACAAAGACTATTTTTTCTTGTAGAGCTATTGTGTGTGAACATATATACTAAGAATCTTTGTTGAGATGAGAGAGAAACAAAGAAATCAGCAAAACAGTTGGAAGGAGTGTGCGGAAACCCTAGCTGTTTTCCAGAAAGCATAAAGAACTCAAAACTTTGGCTCTGAGGAACACAAAAGCTCACTTTCAAACACTTCAAATGTTTTTGGTGCAGGAATTTCTCTTAGGAGTGTTACAGGAACTCCTTGTTTAGTATCCTCAGGGAAGTTCTTGTCAGATCTTATTTGAAACCGAAGAAACTACCTCTAGACAGTACAATACGTACTCTGCTTGACAAGAAATGAAGCTTTTGTGGAATAATTTCCATCGCACGTTCCGAATTTAACGCAATTGAACTTACTTTGCCATTCGTTGAAATAAAATGGCGAAATAAAAGAAAAGAAAACTTTTAAAATAACGTCGTCTTACAATTGTGCGCCCGATCTCTACATGGTGTACCTTTTACTGTTTGAAAGAATGCAGTGGAACATAATCGTAAGCTAGAAAATGCATATACTTATCGAGTACTGGAAGTACAGAGGGAGCCCATTGCTAATATGTGTCCGGGAAGATACAGCAGCGATGAGTCAACAAGTGGCAAAAGTGATTGAGGTAAGTAGATTTCTCAGTCTGTGTTGCATTCTGCATTCATAGGATGCATAATTAACTTAAGGATTCTGTCTGGTATGTATTCAACTCCGTTCGTTATGGTAGGAACGTGAGAAAAAAGTGGCGGCTCTCACTTGATTGTTGGTGCCATCTCGGTATTTTCCTTTCGAAGCAGAGAGAAACTCATTCAGGATTATCGGCCTGGGATTTGCACACACAGTGTTGCGATTATGATTTGTGAAGCCAGCACCTGTCATCGGAGCTCTTACCGCTTTTCGGGCGTGTTACTCTTTATTATTGTTTAGCACATTTTGTATCGATGTTCAAGTACATCTTTGTCCAATGATCGTAAAATATGCTAACAACGTTTTTGGCTAAAATCCGAAAGCCATCGCTCTTAATACAAATGGACGAATGTTTGCCATTCTTTCTTTTTTCAGAAGTATTAAAGATAGTCGTAACCTTGTAGCCTTGTCATGTACAGAAAAACATCTTTGGAGAAAGATGAAATTTAAACGGGTTAACTATAGTAGTGACGCACCACTTTTTAGAAATTTACAGGAGGAATAGAGAGAATTGTGTGATGTTTGAGAGTATTATGTAGGTAAATATTGTTGTTCTTAACATTTGAAGTGAATAATGATATAGTTGTAGTGTGTTTTGAAGATGTTTTAGGACGCACTGCATGTTGTGGCGGAAGGAACTCTTTTGCGTAGAGTTACAGTTGTTGTCATGTGGAAGGCGGGAAGGCAGTGTTGAAATGGCGGGCCTTTGTAATGGTTGTGATATTAGTTGCCTGAATTTTATAGAGTTGTATAAAAATGACGAGCGAAAATTGTTGAAATTTAGCGAAAGACATGGTTTACTAAATAGGCGGATATTTATTTAAGAAAAGGCCCTGAAAGAATTGTACACGATTTCCTAATGGAAATTGGTAGAGTATACACGCCAGTGTACTAAAGGTAAGTGATTTTTTTTTTAATATACAAGACCACACCTAACCTTACCTAACCTCCACGTTCGTATGGACAGTAATGAGATACATGACCGCACTTAACTTTACCTAACCTCCACGTTCGTGTGTTTAGAAATGTAGCGTAATATGAAAATATACATGACCGCACCTAACCTTACCTAACCTCCACGTTTCTATGGTTAGGACTGTAAGATCATGTAGTAATGTAGGGAAACCCATGAACGTGTGTGTGAAGTGTTTTTTGTTCGTTTAAATTATTATTTTTTAGGGATTTTAACGTGGTGCGTCACAACTATAGTAATGCCTTTTAAACTTAATTTCATTTTACATCACTTCTAACATTTTCCAGTTTCAAGGTAAATGCTGCATACAAAAAGAAAGTTAAACAACGGGAAGTTATCTATCCCCTATTTTGACAAACAATACTTTGGATCATCTTGATCCATCATTACTGTCAAAACCAGAGTTCGAGTTTGTTATGTCGACTATTATATGTGGAGAAATATGTAAATAGAGTATGGTCGTAATGGAATATATTTGATTAGCGTGAGTAAAGTTAATCTGCTTACGGTTACAGTTAGACATAATAGCAAAACTGGGGTAGTATCTAAAGTGGATCTTTATTCGTTATACACGTGACATATGCGGAAACTCAGTTCGCTTTCTTTGACAAATGTAGTATATTTGCTAAGGAAATACGATAATCAGATTGCAGAAGCAACATATGATTAAATGACATTGCGAAATATGTATCACCAAGTTCAATACCATACTTAGCTATTTTGATCCAAATAACGTAACTGACATCCTATAAATCTGAGACAGATGATCTCCATATATGAACTGATATTACAAATAACTGGTAGGCACATATATGTCAAATAATATACTCCATAATGCATTTTAGAAAACACAATTCAAACTTCGTGCCTTTTCTTCAAAGCGAATCATAAAACAAAATCAATCAATTCAGATCGTCAGTTGTTAACAACAAACTATGCATTGAAGTACAGTTAATCACTGGACAGATCGCTTCTATAAAAGTTAATAGTTTTATCATATAACATCTTCCCTCTTCCTTAATTTGGAAGTTCATAGTTTTATCGTAATACACAATTAATTATAACAAGAAATATGCAAATGATTAGAAATAAAAAAATGTATACATTAAAATATAATAGTTCCAAGTTGCACAACATTGCAATAAATATGATTAATATAATATGACAATCACTCATATGTGTATGTTTCTCGTAAGAGTTCCCTTTTTAACATGAGTGTAGTTCTTAAACAAATCCTTCACAAGGAAAATGTTTTGTGGGAATTCTGGTTCGAGCTGATCTTCTTATAACCAATGTTGGATTAGGTTCATCATTACTCTGAGTGTCAACATGGCACCACTGATCCTCTTGCTGTTCAGAATGTTCCTGCCCAAATGACACAATACTAGTGCCTTTATATAATCAGGACATTGTTAGGCTGATTTCTTATTAATACGCAAGTACTAGGTTTTGAACATAGATTAGAAGGATTTAATTTCGAACTATGGTATATATGGTCCATGGCAGCTTGTCGGTAATATTTATCGAATCTTGTTCTTGGTTCAAATTTAAAAATTAAATGAGCTGGAGATTGATTTCTCAAGGAAGGAGATTTTGCGAATCTCAAATCATTTTCGATATCTAATATTACTTTATTCCAATCTTGCTGTTGTGATTCCCACAATTTACGTTTTAACAACTTTTTTACCTCTTGTACTCCATATTCTGCCACCCCGTTGCTCTTTGGATGGTATGCTGGTGAGTGTATTAAATTTATGCCCTCTGACTTACACCATTGGACAAAATCCCATGCACCGAAAGATGGACCATTATTAGCTACTAGAGTGTGTGGGAAACCCATGATACTAAAAATAGTCATTAATTGTTCAATTGTTGCTTGAGTTGTACATTTGTGCATTAACTTTATATGTGTCCATCTGGAATAACTGTCGATCAGAATTAAAATCTTATGTCTACCAAGGAAAAAATCAATGTGGATTCGTTCAAATGGATTGGAGTTCTTTCACGAAGAAAAATATTTTCGGTAATTGATATTTTAATTCCTGACATATCATACAGTTATTCAAATATGAACGAGTTTGTGTTTCCCAGAAAGGCCACCAATATTTACTTCTGCTTTTTGATAATATTTGATTTCTCTCTAAATGATTACGGTGCATTTGTGATAAGAGTATATTTCTTAAATCTGATGGAATCACTAATTTGTCATCCATGAATAAACAACTATTTTGAATGGTGAATTGTGTTCGTTTTTTATAGTATAATTTATATGAATCTGATTGGAGGTTATGAGGTAGTGAATTCGGCCAACCATTGCTAGTCCATTCAAAAATTAGATTTAATAATATAACTGTTCTTACTGACTTTTGTAATGTTTTAACAAAATTGGATTCACGATAGAATGTGCATACATTTCAGATTGTACACTGTCTCCAGTCTCTTCATTCATAAGTAGTCTTGACAGGCAATCGACAACCACTACATTCTTATGATATAGCATGGAATAATCATATCCAGAGAGAAAAAGTGCCCATCTTACCAATCTCGGATGCGCCGAAGAAGGTATGGCTTTATCTTCTCGAAAAATTAGACTGACTGGGGTAGAGTCAGTGACAACAGTAAAATGCCTTCCGTATAGATATTTATGAATTTTTTTTAACTGCGAACACGAAAACCAAACTTCCTTTTTCAAAGTGAGAGTACGAGGCCTCGGGCTTGAATAGAGTCGCTGAGGCGCAAGAAACCGTGTTGAGTTGACCCTTTGTTGTTCTCTTACATAATTTCCCTCCAATCCCGTACGGGCTTGCATCCGTTACCAATAAGACTTCCTGATTTGGATCAAAAATATGCAACTTGTTACACTGGGTTATGAGGGATTTTATCTTGTCAAATGCCTGTTGATGTTTTTCATTCCATGTCCAAAGTGTGTCTTTTCGTAATAAATTAGTGAGCAAGTGCTGGTAAGAAGACAAATGAGGAATGTGCTTTTGATAGTAATTCACCATCCCTAAAAAAGATTTTAATTTAGAAACATTGTCTGGTGGAGAACAAGTTTGAATGGCTTCTAGGTGTTTGCGAGTTGGTATTACTCCGTTGGCAGATATATGACCTAAATATTCCACATCTGTTGCAAAAAAAAATACATTTTGCAAGCTTTACTTTTATGTTTAACTCACGAAACTTATCTAACACTTTACATGTGTTCTTCAAACACTCGAGAATACCTTTGCACTCGATGATATCATGTAAAAACGCCTGGGCGAAAGGGAATTGTAAAAGACTAGTGTCCATAAAGTGCTGAAAGATGAATAGACTTGCTGAAAGGTCAAATGATAAGCGTAAGTGTTGGAACATTCCCCACTGTGTATTGATATATAACATTTTTTTTAGTTTCATCATCGAGTTCCATTTGAAGGTACACTTGATTAAGGTCTAAGATAACAAACGTATCTGCCCTTTGCAATTTAGAGAGGATGTCCTCCATAGTAGGTAATGGATATGCCATATTTTTGACGCAGTTGTTTGCTGTTACTTTAAAATCCGCACAAATTTTAACCTCCTTTCCAGTATTTTTAGGTACGACTATAATAGGTGTCGCCCAATCAGCGTAAGTTATTGGTTCAATAATTTTCTGTTGTACTAAATGCTAAAAATCTTCCTTAACTTTTTCCTCAAGACTATTAGGAACTTAATATTTCCTAAATATGGGAGTAGATTTTCTGTCAATATCAATATGTACTTTATAATCTCTAACTGGTTTCATGATCGAATTTGAGAAAACGTCAGCGTAATCCTGAATCCGAGTTTGTCTTAATGACGGTATATTGAAATCTGATTTTGATATTGTTGATTCCATATAAGGCTCAATAACGTTTGAACAAGCTATATTTTGTGATGTAAATGTAGATTCCCAGTTGGGCAAAAGAAGTCTTAAACCTGTTCTTCCCAAGAGAGTATTTTTTAGTAGACCATCAACAATATAAAATGTTAAAAATGCTTTCCGCTGTTCTATGAAAGCATCAAAGCTAACTAATCATATAGTTTGCCTTAACTGTCCATTAGCTGCTCTAAAGCTGTACTGGAATTATCTTTTTTTTTTTTTTTCAAATTTTATTATATGTATTGTGATGCATGACTTTAACACAGCTTCCTGTGTCTATTTCGACATTGAGATGTATAACATTGATCACTAACATTGTAAAATAAGGATCTTCAAACTCTGAGGATATATTTGTAATCAAAACGTTATCATTTTCCTGATAAAAGGTACTGATTCCATTAGGTTGTGCTGAATTTTTACGTTATTGGTATTTTTTTTACAAGTAACGAGACCTAATCTCATCCAATATTCTAATTTTGGTGTGATTTGTTCGTTGCTTTTAAATATATTCAAGTTATTTTACCTTAAGTTCTATGAACTTTATTTTTTCATGCATTCCATGGGAGAACATTACTCAAATGTTTTGGTTTTGCCAATATACTTGGAAAAGAAAATTATTACTCAACGCCATAATTTTGGATATCTGCTTAGCAGGATCAAAATGTGGAAATAAAATACTTTGAGTGGACATTCTTCCTGATTGGAATTCTCAAAAAACTTTACTTTCTTAATTCCTTGAATATATACCGTAAATATGCTTAGCCGCATATGACTACACTCGAACCATCTCGTTCGCCATTATACGTGGAGAAATATGTAAATAGAGTATGGCCGTAATGAAATATATTTGATTAGCGTGGGTAAAGTTAATCTGATTACGGTTACAATTAGACATAATAGCAAAACTGGGATAGCATCTAAAGTGGATCCTTTATTCATTACACACATGACATATGTGGAAACTCAGTTTACTCTCTTTGACAAATGTAGTATATTTGCTAAGCAAATACTATAATCTGATTGCGGAAGCAACATTTGATTAAATGACATTGCGAATTAGCTATTTCGATCCAAATAACGTAACTGACATCCTATAAATCTGATATAGATGATCTCCATATATGAACTAATATTACAAATAACTGGTAGGCACATGTATGTCAAATAATATACTCCATAGTGCATTTTAGAAAACACAATTCAAACTTCGTGCCTTTTCTTCAAAAGTGAGTCTTAAGTCTGAGTTCTTCCTATCGCGGTCGCGAATCAATGTTCATACCCATAGCGAAATCGTTATATTAATTGACATTTTATATTAAATTAGTAATACGATACAGTGCTACAGTCTATCGTTCATCTTATTTGACATTTTAAGGTCAGTTATTTATCAGTTGCTATGGCTTCTGTCCGCCATAGTCGTCAGTCTCTCTATACTCTCTTGTCACCGTCACTGTAGATGTATTTATCACTGTTAATTTTGAATTTCGTAATGTAAATTATACCAGTATATAAAACACTGTGACACTATAGAACATATGTAAGATGTATATATATTAGCACAATTTACATTATTTTACCAATTAATTTTAAACAATATGTTTCTGATAGTTATGCTGAGCAATCAAGCATCTCTTTCTAATTCTTGAATTCTGTCTTTTAAAGCTGGAATAGAATCAAACTTTTCTTAAGCTACCTGAATCAACAATATAACATATATAACAATATATGTTATTTGCAAACCTACAGATAAATAATATAACTTTTCTGTACTAACATTTTGGATTTTACCTCGTCAAATAATTTGCTTTTTGCTATCAAATACGCTGACCAAGACTTGTTAGGTTTTTGCAATCGTTCGGCCAACTTCTGCTTCATTTGTGTTTCATACCTTATTGGCTTTAGATGGACAATTAGTTTCGCTTTTAGCATGTCGTATGCCAATTGTTTACAGTGCAGTCTACTTCTCAAAGATAATTAGACAACAAATGGAGGTTCTGGACTTCTTTTGCAAGTTTGCAATTATTATTGTTCCGTTGCAATTTAATTGGTATCGGTAATTTATTTGAATTTTATCAGGAAATCGGTGCTGTTAGTTTCGACATAAGTTTATTGTAGAAAGAATGCATTAAGGAATTGCTGCAAATTATTCCATTTTTTTTCCAGACTATATTCACGGATCATTATCGCGTGCAAGAATAAAATTTTGTCAAATCTAATTTTACCAACGTTTTTCAGAAAATATAATCTGTCCAAATTTGTGTGTCACATGACCCTTTTCATATTTATATATTTCTTATAAGATGGCCAATTTCAAGACTGTGATCATTAATCATACTTTCAATAGGTAGCACCTTGACCAGTGCCACTCGATCTTCACAGTTTTCGTTTTCGTATTTTAGAAAGAAATAGATGTTTCTCAGCTTTTGAAACAATTTTTACTGATGTCACATTTCGTCATCACAACAGGATTAGCGCTATGCTAAAACTGACATCAAAGTAATTGTAGCAAATTTCTGGCCAGAATTGGATATTACACTACATTCTTGCCATTTGAAAAAAGTGGAAAAAGATTAAAGAGGTCGCCGTATTACGGGATTTGTATTAAGTGCTTTTATATGTTCAATGTGTATTTTGTGTGTTTCAATATTTAGTTCATTAGTGATGAAATAACTAAAGGAATTAACTAATTTATATGAAATAGTAAAGAAACAATATATTAAAATTTTAGCAAAATGTGCTTTAAAACAGTTACTGTCATAGACCGGAGGAAAAGAATTGGAAGGGAAAAAGGAAAGGAGAGTTATAAAACATTCTACAAAGTTCAGATTTAACATAAGTAATCAACTAAGTACTCGATTAACATAAGTAATCAATTTAACATAAGTACTTATTATCTAAAAGTAATTATGAATAATGTCAACAATGAATAACGTTTTAAATACTTGAAAACCTTTTTATATGATGAAGATGTGTGTCTTACTTAACGAAGTGGTTGTATGCATATGTAGAAAAAATTTCTTAGAATTTGCTGTAGATCAAGGTACATCTTTAGTAACAATAATAATAAATGCAATTAACAAATCAGCGTTGCTTGTTTTAAATGTATGTAAATTATGCTATATAATTAAACGTAAACATTCTATCCGAGCAAAATATATAAAGTGAAAGAATTACATATAATGTGCCGTACGTATATATCAATGTGGGACCAAAGGATAATCATTACAGCCTTTAAACTAGCGGCCATGATGAACGTACCCTCTAGCAGTTAACAGATCGTGTTCCATTAATACTTCCATTCTGTTATGCTTTTAAAATGTATGAAACAAATACAGATTAACATGTACAGATTTAAAAGTAAATGAACTAAATTAACTGTCATTTATTAATTAAATGTTTTAAATTTCATTGCTGTTCCATGATTTATACGATTTAATCATTGTTTTTACCTGTTCCATAGCAAGAACATTAATTGAACGAAGCTCTTGACTGTCAATTCATAATAGGGTGACCATACGCCCCATTTTTTTCACACTGTTCCGCCTGTCCCTTCAGTTTCAACAAAGAAAAACAACGAGATTTTTGGCCCGTTTTCCAGGGACTTATATTATTTTGCCTTCACAGTCGTGATTATTTTCCCAAATAATTTGTTCTGGCAATGCTACAATATTTTATCCAGCATTAGTAAGGAATCTAAGTTGATTGCTAAGTAAGGAATTATAAATAAATAAAATTGTGTTATGTGTTCATTCAAACAGTAAAACGACGACAAAAGATTAAAAGAAACAAACCAATAATGAGTTTAGCTTAATTTTCGCCTCTGTAGTTAAAAGTATATTATTTAATGCATTAAATTTCCTTTTAATGTGTATATAAAACAAGTGTAGAGTTTACGTGTTCCAATGTTTTCTTTTATGTTTAAATAACAATCTTAAATGTTTCTGAATATGTTTGTTTTTCTTTGTAAATTTTTTCGTTAGTATTATTACTAATTTTGCGGGCAATTTTAAGTCTATTTTCTGTCCGCATGCTGTAATATTATGGATAATCAACAGTGAATATGCAACTAAGGCGGTATTCTCTATCTAGAATTGAAACGAACCACGCTGAAGTCACTTTCCTCTTATCTTCATTGTCTCCTACTAAAGACGCTCTTCCTAATAATGTTTCTTTTACATTCTTAAAGAAATTCGCACCTGTCTTAAGTTTTCCCGTTATTACAATTTTCAACAAGTGCTTTGCTGAAGGTAAATTCCCTGACTCTTGGAAACAAGTCAATGTTGTACGTGTTCACACAAAAAAAGACTCAAGTCTTTAGTTACCTCTTACAGGCCAATTTCTCTTCTTCCTGTTTTGTCGATAATCTGTGAGAAGATAATATTAAAACTTATCCTAGCGCATTCCCCATCTTTCCCCCATCAACATGGATTTATTCCAGGTACCTCATGTGAAACAAACCTTGAAGTTATCCAAGATTGTGCCATTACCGCTTTAAAATGTAGAAAACGAACTTGATGTCATTTACTTAGATTTTCCAGAGCATTTGATTCAGTAAATCACAGCCTTCTTATTCACAAAATAACAAAGAGATTCAATATTCATGGCTCCCTGGATGTTCAACTCTCCTCGTATTTATGCAATAGAGAACGGATAGTGTTCATACCCAAGCTGGCTTCTGTTTTTTTTTCTGGTGTTCCTCAGGGCATCTCCTTAGGTCCTCTATGCTTTACTCTGTGTATAGATGACATTTATGACTACTCATCGATAATGCTTGCACTTAGAACGTCGTATTTCCCAAGTTGTGTTTTGCCGATTATTGATTATCTCTTCTCCTATCTGGTCTATGGCAAGTGACAGTAATCTACTAAGGGGAATAAAATCATGAATTTCTTCATACGTGTAGTCAATAACAGATGTCCTTCCTTATCTCACCCATCCAAAAGTGGCATCCTTTCCTACCTTCAACGAAATGATCTCCCTAATCGCCGTAGACTTTCTGATCTTAGATTTCTTTATAACATAATAAATTACAATGTCCGTACAACTGATCTTCCCTTGTTTCAGTTACGTGTCTCGAAAGCAGGTGCAATCCCCATTTTTACTTCAAAACTCCAAGGTTACCTTTAGAAAAGAAATCATTCTTAACCAGACTTCCCACACTTTAACACTCACTGACTAACCCTCTTGACTTCTACCTTCCCAAAACTACCTTTATGAAACTGTGAAAGGGAGTTCTCTTATATCATATCATATCTATTGTATCTTGTTAAATTTATTATATTTGTTTTTGTTCATACTATAGTTATTCTGTTTTGTTATTTTTTATATTACTTCCTAGTGTAAATTGGCTACCAAATGCTCAAGGGTGCCCATCAGAGGGGGCCAAGGGGGGCGCTTGCCCCCCTAGCCACATAAAATTATACTATTCTAGATAAAAACATTAATAAAATGTTTATATGTTCTTCCTATATTTAATTTATTTATTGTCAACACAACAAGCATTATAGCTTAATTCGAGTGTCGATATTTAAAATGCCCATTTACAGATGTTTCTATTACAGTATTTCTAAATGTTTTGGAAGACGAAGGCATATCACATGTATCGAATTCGACGATGGAAATTCTACACATTTCATTGTAGGTAGTACATATTCTCCAGATTGGTGCCTTCTTCATTATATTGTCCTTGCCTTTTCGCAGTGGAAGAGACCAGCGTTATATACGCGAGCTTTCAATGATCGGACACGAAACTGTAACAATGAATGAAACTAAGGCTTTGCAGTCTAAGCCATTTTGAACTATGTTTCTAAGAAATAACAAATCAAAAAATTGTCTTGCAATAACGAACATAAGCATAGTACATTTTCTTTAATGTAGAAACGTTTTTAAACTTTCTTCCCATCCTTATTACAAATCCTAGCATTTTAAAAGCTTCATTTGTAATATTTGTTATGTGACTGTTAAACGTTAATTTCATATCAACCGTGACACCAAGATCTTCAACTACGCTGGGTCTACTTAATGCATACTTATGAATTTAATAATTAAATCGATAAATAGTTTTATTTCTACTGAATGATAAAACTTCATATTGACTGAAAGTTGATTGAAAGCGCACCAGTTAATAAAGTTGTCTAAACTATGCTTTAGTTTTATAGCTTCTTCCATTGAATTAATTTTAGCATATATTTGAAGTCATCTGCAAATAGCACTTTTTCAGTATCTGGTATGAATTCCGGTAGGTCATTAATGAACAAGATGAATAACAACGGTCCGTGATTCGAGCCTCGCGGGACTCTTGACATTGCTGTATATTCAACAGATTTGTATTCCTTAAATAGAACACACTTGTCTGCAATTAGTTAGATAAGAGCATATGAACCTAATCAAGGATAGAGAAAAATGATAGTGATTTAATTTACATTGTGATTAACTCTATCAAACGCCTTTTCAAAGTCAATATAAATCACACCAACTTCCTTGCCTTCGTACAACGAGTTTTCAATAAAATCTGTAACAATTGCAAGATTCGTTACCGTGGATTTTTGTGAAACAAAGCCTTGTTGTTTAGCTGAGATAATTGGCTTCACATGATTAATAATTCGTTGATATACAATCTGTGCAGAGACTTCTGCAAAGACTGGTAAGCTTGCTATAGGTTGGTAATTTCTCCCCTGTAGTTGGTTTTTGGTATAGGACAAACTAAAGCAGATTACCTTTGGTAGGGAAAATTTTACAGTCAAGTTGAACGAAATCAGTAGGGAATATTTAAATATATCAGTACATCCTTTAGAAGAGTATGCCATCGGATCTAACTGTCGTTTTGGATTCTTATATAGACTTTTCTATTTCTTTCAAATGTATTTGGTGAAATGTATTCCAATTTCTTCGTAATTCCTAGAATTATTATCAGTATTGCTGAACTACTGAGAAGAGGATAAAAATACTATTTGGAAATACTGTGCAAACGTATTAGCTATTTCCTCATTGTTACACAAGCCCCTACAATTAAATTTTAATATGTTAGGGAGAAGATGGTTGATTTCCACATTTGACCTGGATCATTATGAATATTATTTTCAGAATTTGATATAAAGGTCTTATAGGCTATTTTTATGTACTTTTTACTTCTCTACGCAATCGAACAAATTCCTGATAGCAGGATTTTGATTTTTCAATTTTGTATGTAGACTTTATATGATAAATTGTTTTAACCTTGAGTTTCCTAATAATGTTTTTAGTAAACCAGCGCGGATACTTTGGGACAGAGTTTCTTTTGTAGTTATTATACTCTTTTAAGCATTCCCAATCAATTTCCAGTATACTTTAAGGTAGGTTTAATATACTTCATGACGTGGTTCTTTTTAAGTTTTGCGCCCTTAATTTAGTAAATATTGTCGTGATTAACTTGTTGATAACTTTTAGTATATCAAAGAAAAACTGTCGTTTTATCCTTGCCCCCCTCTGAAAATCACAAGATGGGCGCCCTTGCACATGCTGCATCTAGGATATGTGCTTTAATTAAAAGTTACAAAAACGCCATTCTAATTTTTATATTGTCGATATTTCAAGTGTCCCGTTTTGAGCTTATAACTTTATAGTCACCCTTATACTAGGTGAATCAAAACTTAAACTTTATTTTACGTACAGTTCTTTCTATTTCTTGAGAACCATTTTTCCAAAGCACTTCCCCCAGAAACCCCCTACCGCGCGAAGGAAGTGACAGGCTCGTGTTGTAAAACATTTATTGCCCTCCTGCTTTTTTCTAGAAATTTAGTTTGAGTTTGTTTGTGTGTCAAGATAAGAAAAGCACAATATCGGATTTTTTTAGACCGTGGCTGTCTGGTGGAAGTGCAGATAGGAAGCCTGTTGCTGGACCTTCTTCGCAAAGGAAGCAAGGAGACAGTGCTGTTGCTGGACCTTCTACGTAATGTATACCAATAAAGAAGGATAGATAGTGTAATTGGAAAAAGGACAAAGTTAAGAAAGCAGACTGTGAAAATAGTCAGAAATGTACGTGATTTTATGCGTGGTGTTGTGGACAATAAGGGCCGAGCAAGGACATTAATATTTTAACGGAAGCGGCGACAGGTGTCAGTAAATCGACAATAAAGAGAAATTCAAAATCCGGACAATTACCAAATAGTCAGTTTCCTTAACGTGTCCCGTGTGCAATTTGATGGTTAAGTATTGCGGGTGGTTTAATCTTTTCAAGTACTTGTTGGAGAACACGAAAAGCGATGGTGGAGCTCTGAGATCCGCGACTGGTCAATACGGCGGCCAAGCTAGGATTAAAAAGCGCTGTATCTCGGCTACGTCTCATCCAATTTTGATGATCTTTTTTTATATTGAAGGTCTATATTAAAGCTATATTTAATGTTATTACACATTTTACGCTAAATACAATGATTTTTAAGAATTATAGCATGACATAATAGAATGGTCTGACATTTTTATATGGTTTTTATATAGTAAATTAGTTTGAGTGTATTTCAAAATAAAATGCCGGCACTAATATTTCGTTTCTTGTTCCAGGTTTGATGATGTTTTAGAATGGATTCTGTTGTAAAATCAGTTCTTGAGCATGGTGGGAAGAGAAAGCGAAGCAGTGAATGTAAAAAATGTATGTTATGCGACAAAAAAAGGTAAAGAACGCTTTGTAGATGTTCCAAGTGATAATGCGTACGACAATTTAAGCCAAACTATTACAGACT
>JAGDQP010021105.1:3666-32238 GCA_022664845.1 Lepisma saccharinum | reverse complement strand
GTGCGAAGACTGAAATGGTACATCTTTGGTTTTCATTTTTCATTTTCCACTTATAAATGACCTTTAGGCATCTGAGCCTCAGGTCGGAATAGGAGGAGAGGATGTTGGAGGTAGGCGATATCATCCAGTTATTTGTCTCGTGTTACTAAGAAAAAAACGTGGAAAACCTCAGTCTACTTTTCCTTTTTCTGCACAATAAGTTTTATTGTATCATGTTTTTTTTTTACCTCTGAGAGTTTTTGAACCACAGTATTACGGATTGAGACGTATATAAGTTCATTACGCGCAATATGTAAAATAAAACAAAAATGTTCTCATGGTTTCTTTATACGCGTTTTAAAAAATTAGCTACTGTCACGTTTATCTCACAAAGCTACCACATAAAAAGAGGACTCCAAGCAAAACATAGGCACTAGTCATGACCACTTTCGGATCAAAAATCATCCGGATATCCGAAAACTTCAGGATTTGGGATATCTGGTCCAGTGGATTCGTGAGATTCCGGTCACATATTCAAAGACCCAGTATTCAGACTTCGTAATTATTATGCATCTGAAACTGCGATGCAGAAATGGTAAATTATGAAAGGTCCTGCCCAATACCTGTCCCATCCTCTGCCTATACCTCATGCGGGCCTGTGCCGAAAATGTCAAAAGGCCATAAATAAAGCCAATTTTATTCAATGTATATGAAACTCGAAAAATGGATTTTATAGAGATAGTTGTGTATTTCATTGTTATTGCTTTTTTTGTCTGAAGTTAGTACATAGGAATATTTTTAATGTCCTTTTTTTAAAAAAAAATATGTCCTTTATTTCTCAAAGCAAATTTAACTGGGAAAGAAGTTCCGTATTTTTTAATCCCTCCATGCTTAAAGAGGAGGGGAGGACAATTTTTTTTAACAACCCAATATTTATTGCCTACTGACTGATAACCAAGTTTGAATTTGATTTTTTTATTTATGGCCTTTAGGCAACTAAGGTTCAGGCCGGAATTGGGAAGGTGTCGGCCAGGGCCTATGCTGAAGGTGCCATCCCGGTAAACCTTGTGTAACTGAGGAAAACCCCTGGAAAAACCTCAGTCAGGATGGTTGGCTGCTGGGATCGAACCCAAGATCTCCTGAATGCTACGCCATGATAACCACGTCACAGAGCAAAGGACAGTCACGGTTGATGGGGTTTGAAGAGATAAAAAGATGCTGTCGATATTTCCTTTTCTTCTGTATCTCCAATATATGGTTTTTAACTTTAATTTGAAGGTCTTTAGGCAACTTTGGCTTAGGCCGGATGGATGATGATGACATGATTGGTGGAATGAAGAAAGTGGGAGGAAACGCAAGAACCCCCAGAAATCCCACGTACACGATACTTGTACACCACATCCAATATGTATTAGTGACAAAATATTATATGACTGGTTTCGAAAGCATTACTCTTGGAATCCATGTTTAACTCAGCAATTTCTTCTTTCTTTTTATGGTTCTGCTCTTCATCTCTCCCCTCAGAACACTCCAAAATTAAGATAAAGATAAAGATAAAATTAATTGTATGGGCGGTAAACCAAAATTAAGAGTAAAAGAAACCAAAATAAGACGTCATTTGGTAGCCGAAAGAAATTCTACAAAATATGTACGAATTGGTAAA
Source organism: Lepisma saccharinum (assembly GCA_022664845.1). Lineage (NCBI taxonomy): Eukaryota > Metazoa > Arthropoda > Insecta > Zygentoma > Lepismatidae > Lepisma > Lepisma saccharinum. The sequence goes on along the minus strand of JAGDQP010021105.1, from coordinate 30,596 downwards.
GACTATGATGATGTGTACATGCTCCAGATATGGGAGATCCGGCTATCCGAAACTCGGATCTGGATCCGAAGATGGGAAATCCGGCTATCCGAAACTCGGATCTGGATATCCGATATCTGAATCCGTTAGGCCATCTCTAATTGGCACGTGGTTTCAGTTTGTGCTTATAGATAAAAAGTGGCCACTATCTAAACATTTTAAAACAAATTATTTTCCATCATAGCTCTACAAGTTTTACAAATAAATAAATCAAATTTTAAGGTTTCCAAAAGAATATCGCTGACTACTAACGAGTAACAACAATAACACACTCGTGAGGCTGCGGTGGCTCAGTGGTAGAGCCCTCACCTCTGGGACATGGTGTCCCCGATTTGTGTTATTTGGGTTCTGGGTTTTCTCGATATTTTCCCGTTTCCTTCCACTTTCTTCGTTTTACCCATTATCATATTCCTGAGCTAATGCAACCTAAAGGTCTTAAGTATAATTATTAGGAATGCATAAAAGAAAAAACTAGTAGGCATACTGTGAAAATCAGCGCGACAAAGGAGGCAGTTAGATTAAAAGCAAATGCATACTTCATTTGGGCTTGATCGGTTCTAGAAATAAGTGTTCATAGGTCAATTGATAGGAAAAAAATGAAGACTACCTGTAATGTAAGTCTGACTTCACATAGCTTATCGAACTTTTACATTAAGGTACTAGTAAACTTAAATTCATTCTTTCACCGTACCATCAGTAATATTATAGAATTTTTAATGTTAATATTTAAAAAACGATTCATAGTGACAGTAACGAATATACAAACCAAGTAGAATATTCGGTGCTGACCGGGTGGCCGAGCGGTCTGCAGTGGTAGGCCATCGATTCGAAGGTCCAGGTTCGAGTCCCGGCAGGGGCATGGGTGTGGATTTTAACAATTAAAGGTGAATCGTGACGGGCCGAAGTCCAAAGGTACTAGACTGGCACACAAAAAAAGTTTAAGAATATTCGGTAGTGTGCTTGTCTTGAAATTATGAGGTCCCGGGAGCGATACCAGGCGAATTGAATTTATTTAAGTTCTTTTGACATCTTTGGCTCATGCCGGGACAGGGTGGCGAAAATGAAGTTGAAAGGTAATCACCAAGGTCTAGTTTGTCGGTACCATCCCAGCATTTAACTGCTATGACAAAAATCCTGTAAAAACCTGAAATTAGGATGGCCGCGCTGTCATATACAGGCACTTTATAAATTCTTGAATTGACGCACCCTTTGCTTTTCTTTTTGCTCATGCATAAACAAAATGATTTTTTTTAAAGTTTTATCACGAATTATTTAAGAAAGTATGTCTTTAAAAAAGTTTTTTTTTTAAATGATTTTTTGTAATCAAGCAACTCCAGACTCACGACGAGGACGTCACTGCGCATCGAATCCTACTCGTGCGAGTCCAGCCACCCAGCCGTATGAAGCATTTCCAGTCATTTTTTAAAATTATAATGTTAGTTCTAAATGATTTGTATCTTCTTACATTCGAAAGCAGGCATTGTTTATCTGTTTTGATTTTGGCTCGGAAAGATGCATGCCTTCTATCTTGGTCCACGCAGACAGCCGACGCTTCTGTGACGGTTTTAAGAGTGCGTTTCACGTTCTTTATACGACATAGCTAATGCCGGTGCTACAGCTGAAAAAAATCAGATTCAGATTACCGCATATTTTATTCTACTGAAATGAAGTTTTTTTGTACTGATTCTGACTGACAGCGCTTCTAGGAAAAGAGAATTGTCAGGTGAGAGTTCAAGTGACGTGGAGGTGGCAATCAGTGTGGAGACGGTTCCTGATAAACTGACAGTGAATTGCACTATGCATAATAGTGCGTCGTGTTACGCAGCAGCTGTAGCAAGAGATGTTCAATAATATACTCGTATCCAAGAAAATATAAGAATTCAAGAAACTTCAATTATATATATATTGATAAGAGTAAGCTAAGAGAGAAGGCAAAGTTCAGAAAAGAGCTTCAAGCTAGTGTAAGAAACACTGAATGGAAAGGAATTATGCTTTGATAGGATGAATGATCTAATATTAGACCGAAGGAAGATGACGAGTAGGACAATATTACACTTGAACTGACAATGAAGAGCACATTTCTCTTGTGAAAAAACCACCAAAAGAAGCACTGAGGTTGGTAAGAAAACTTTGGTAAACTTTCATTTTATATGGGCTAGTCTAATAACTTTTTACTTCAGGCTGTCACGATTCGACTCTTTACCAGGTGCGTAAATATGAAACCGGAATTTATGTATAAAAAGATACAGTGATTCGATGACAACGCTAAGAACTATTTTATTCGAAGTATTGGCCATCGCTAGCGATATATTTCTGCCATCGTTAAGGCCATGTGTGGATGGCAGACCAAAGAAACTGTGCCTCTTGTGCTGCAAACCAGTCATCAAGCCATTTTTGTACATTTTCGTAAGATGTGAAGCGCTGGTCAGCAAGTGCGTGTCCCATGGATGCAAATAAGTGAAAATCGGAAGGCGCCAAGTCTGGTGAGTAAGCCGCATGCGGAAGAATTTCGCAGCCAAACGCCGCAATCGTTTCCTTGACCGGTTTTTCTGTGGGGGAGGGTGCATTATCGCGAAGCACAATCACCTTATATTGTCTTTGGTCACGCAAAGTTTGATGCAAATCGATCATTCGTTGTCAGTAACGTTGGGTATTATCGGTTTTGCTAGGTTTCAGCAGTTCATAATAGATCACTCCCTTCTGATCCCACCAAACACAAAGCATTGTCTTCCGTCCATAGCGATTTGGTCTTGCAGTCGATGTCGCCGGCTCTCCTACAGTTACCCATGATCTTTTACGCTTAGGATTCTCGAAATAGATCCACTTTTCGTCACCAATCACAATTAGATGGAGAAATGATTTCCTTTTGTACCTGGCGAGCAGAATTTCGCAAGTGGTTTTTCGGTTTTCCTGCTGTCGTTCAGTCAACGCATGTGGAACTCATTTTCCCACCTTCTGAATCTTGCCCATGGCTTTTAAACGTATGGAAACTGCTTCCCGTGTCACATTTGATTGATCCGCGAGTTGTTGTTGCGTTTGAGCATCATCCTCATCCATCAAAGCTTGCAATTCGCTGTCTGCAAACTTTTCCGTTGGTCTCCCACGTTCATCGTTTCTCGCCCTTTTAATTTTTGTAAATCACGCATAGCACTATGACTTATCAAGAGCATGAGCAGCGTAAGCTTCGACGAGCATGCGATGCGATTCTGCAGCAGTTTTCTTCAAATGGTAACAAAAAATCAATGCTATCCACACATCGTAGTTTTTAGGTACAAATTGTGCCATGTTCAACGCTATTAAACACTACACTATGACATGAAACTTGTCTGATTGTGAGTTTCAAATCGTTATCAGCAGTGAAAACAAGCAAGTGGCGCCAAGTACACAGTGTTCCTGTAACCTCAGTGACAGCTAACGCCGTCTATGCAAAATGCCTCTTTCATATTTACACACCTGGTACACCTAGTTAAAATCAACAAACAACCATGCCCCTGCCGGAATTAGAACCCGGAAGTTTCGAGTCATTGTTCTAACGCCTTAGATCGCGCGGCTACCCGGTAGGCCACTGAGGTTGGTATAACAGAGTAAATACAAGCTATACACTACGATGGTATGGAAGCGAACATTGATCATTGTGGTGGAATAAGTCATTCTTTTGAGTTGAGATAATTTATTTATTTATCTCACCTATAACAGAGCTCACGCTCCATTTATAATATATCTTGAACATACAATGTTAAATATGTTGAATATGTTTAGCATAAAATATATACAATGTATAAATAATAACATATGTACAAATGCAATCAGTTTGCCTTAATTGTAGGTAGTGACATAATTCTTGCTGGTAAGTGTTTTCAAGTTTGAAATCAAGATAATATCTGTAAAAAATCCTATTTACGTTCTTAGCAATGTAAATTCTTTTCGTCATACGAATTCCCTTATATTATATATATATATATATGTATATATACATATTCTTACCTTCATGATATGAATATCAAATTCTCCATGTATAATTTTTCATATTATCTCTCCACTTTTCTATAACAATTTACATCCTTATCGTTCGTATGCTTTTTCTCTCTTATACAAATTGTTATGTGTGTTTTCAGTACTTATAAATAAAGGAGTTTACTGTTACGAACTCATTATTCATAGGGTTTCTCTCCTATGTAAATCCTCATGTAACAACTGAGGTAAGATTTGTATGTATTCTAAAATAATTATCCATGACGCATTTCTTACAAAAGATGTTTTACATTCAAGGTACTTATAAGGGTACTTGACTATATGAACTTTCCCGTGTAATTTGAAGTTATGTTATCTGAATGTATATATTATTACATCCATGGAAGTTTTAATGTTCCTCCCCTTGTAAAAAATTTCAAATATTATATAATATCAAATGACTTTGCTTAGAAAAGTCGCATACACATTGTTAACATTCATGTTGTTTCTTCCCTTTAATATATCTCAATGTTTATTAAAATTTTCCGTCAGAATATGCTTTACAATTCTAACTATAGGGTTTCTTACTGCATATACGTATCTTCAAAGGGAACCTTATTACTACATATTGACATCCATATGTTTTTTTCCCAGCGCGAATTTCTAAACGATATATCGAATTAAGTTTTCATGGAAATACACATCTAGACTAAATATTCATAAATTTCTCACGTATATGAGTTATCATATGTACTTTTAAGTTGTTCTGACCAGGAAATTTAACGTCACAGTCTCAACATGTATATACATTTAAATGTGTATGGAACATCATATGTTCCATAAAGTTACTTATCTTATACTTTAACAAACTTGTCATTTATAAGGTTGATTTCCTATATAGATTCTCGTATAATCCTTCTACTCTCTTTTTTGGATTTTTTTTAATTGACCCTTATAAGGTTTCTCACCCCTATTGATTCTCACGCCCTTCCAGGATACAATTGTAAGAGTACTTATTACAATAGTAAAACTTACAGATTTTCTCCCCTACATAATTTTCCACGCACGAATACAAATAAAAATTTTAGAAGTTATTTTACATTTTAGTCATTTGTCAAGTTTGTTCCCTTTATTGATTCTTATTTATTCTTATATATTTAACATACAAACTTAAATATACTTATGCAGATAATTAGGACATATTACATAATAACTTTAACCAGGTGTGTTGTTACTTATTGCCTTTTTCTAAAGATAATTAAACTGTGACAATTTCATTGCAGAGTCAATGTTATTTTCTTCTCGTATTAATTCATTGTGTTTCGTAAACATTCTTATTAATAGCAAATTTTGATGAATTCCGATATTTGACTTGCTGTAATAAAATGACACTCTAACACGTAATGAATTTTTGTTAACATTCAAATTTAATAATTGGAGAAATTCTAGATTTTCTACCAATCCATGATAATTTTATACAAAAAAAAAATGTTGAACTATTTTCCTTCTAAAATATAATGTATTTTAATAAAATTCTTCTAATAATTTAGGATAACCATTTTTTTTTGATAGGATGACCTCCTAAAATTTTTTGTAAAAGATATAACGCAGAAATTTATTTTGTATTTTTTTTTCTAGTTTATTTATCTGACATTGATAAAAAGAACTCCAAATTACACATACGTATTCTAACTTACTTCTTACTAGACAATGATACAAACAAAATAAAGTATCCGTACTATTTATAGCTTGCGAATTACTTATTAGAAATCCAAGTGTATGATACGCATCATTACATATTCTTTCGATGTGCGTTCCAAATGTAAGTTTTTTAATTAAATATCACACCCAAATTCTTTATTATCGTTGTTCTTTCCAGTGTTTCTCCATTAATTTTGTATTCAAAACAAATGAGGATTATATAATCTAGAAAACGTCAATACTGAACACTTACCTATATCAAAATAAAGCCTGTTTTCAAGATTCCATTCATAGCATCTATCTAGATCAGCCTGCAATTCTGTCATGGGTATCGGATACACTATTTCTTTCTACAACTTCAAGTCATCTGCAAACAGAAGACACTTTGAAGATTTTACTACTGATGGTAAAATATTAATAAGTAACCAGAAAGTTAATGGTCCGAGATTTTATCCCTGCGGTACGCCATAATGTACAACATATGTCGATGAGAATGTACATAGAATTATCAAAGACTTTACAATGTATTTGTTCAATGCATAGAAATGGAGGTTCTTTTTGTCGCCGAATCACTGCCTTAGATAGGCATACAACAGGACTGTACAATTTAACAGGTTTTATTGGCGAAGCTATGGTTAACTGTAAATAAAAACCTGTTCTAAAATTTTAACCAACTGTATTTTGTCTGACATTGACGCTACAGATCTAACGGCGAAACGTTCTTGTGGCGAATGATCATGCTGGTGTTTTGTGGTAGTCTTAGGACGATTAAATAATTTTGTTTCCTGACGTAATGTGTCATTCTAGATGGATTAGTACTGCCTGTCGTATTGTCAGGGAGTATGTATCTAATCTTGAAGCTTTTATCTAAGTTCATCACTAACATTTATGTTTCAGTTCGGTTTTCCAGAAGAAAAGAATACCTTTTGTGCAAGATGGTGCGATATCTTTGTTCAGAATGATTAATGCATCTCGATTCTTGACTGCGGAAATAAAAATGGTCTTGGATAAAGGTATGCAAAGAAATTCATTTTTTGCACATCTAAAAAATGAGGTACCGGCAATGATATGCAATGGAAGAAAGGCACATTTCGGAACTTGCTTATCGAAGAGTTATGCTGACAAGGAAAGAAGAGAATGGGAAGACAATCACAAGATTCACGAATAAGACAAAGGGAGAAAGAGAGGCATACGCAAAAAATTATTGCATGATGAATCAGATGGCGACTTGTTTTATGTAACCTTTGACTTTAAATGTACTATATTAAATCGATATCATTTATTGGACAAGTAAAAGTTACAGATTTTCCTTACGTATGGGGAACTTAATCTTAAATTTTACAGGTATGGGGTAGTAGTTCAGATTAGCACCAAGATTTCCCCTGTCGTACACAGTGTGGAACGCACTATTGAAACTGTCGCGAAACCATCAGCTATCTGCTTGTGTTAATATATAAGAGACTGATCCATCCGAAATTCCGTGTCAAAATCAAAGACAGGTAAACAGTGCCTGCTTTCGAATGTAAGAAGATAAAAATCATTGAAAAATAACAATATGATGAAATAGAGAGAAAGCACCTCGTACGGCTGGGTGGTTGTGCGGAGACGGGTAGGACTCAAAGCGAAGTGATGTCCTCGTCGTGAGTCCTCGGTTGTTGATTACAAAAAATAGGAACAAGCTAAGAATTGCATATTGCACAGTGTATAGTCAAAAGCACAAACTTGAAATATCGAGAAACAAGTCACAGACGACTTGTTTTAAACACCTTTAAAAGCGAAAATACATTTAAAGAGAAGTTCGTGGGCTCTGGAGTAAACGCTGATGATAGGGTGCAATTATGGGCCTGCCTAAAACTATTTGCAAACTACCACGAAAAAGGTGAAAATAGCTGTATGTTTGCCGGAGTACATACCGGAAAACACCTTAAAACGGCTTTTTCTCTGCGGTACTCTAAGATATCTTCCGATTTTGATGTTCTGCAGAATATATATCGTAATGTTTTTTAAGGGGGCGCCTTAATTGCCTTTAAAACGCTCAGTTTATCCAAGTTTGGTGCCGTTACTGAATAATATATTTTTTGGCATGTAGAGCAAGGTAGAGTGAATTAAAGGACCGGTGTTTCTTACTTTTCACTAAAAATACAAAGTTTGTAAAGTAAATAAAGAGAGTTTCCCGTACAAAACTGTCGAGACTTAATTTTGGGGTACAAAGTATCTCAGCTATTTTTTTGTGTTCATTTGATTGCTGTTTGCGATGGCCCAGACAACGGCCAGTTGTCTGGCAATAGTTGGCCCAAGTAGTGTTAGCGGGTTGCTACCTGGCAGAGAATGGAAGCTGAATCCCGAAGCAGATTTGAATTTAGGAAGGACGAAGGATGTCCTATCTTGTAGAAGATTCGACCAAGGTGGGAATGGCCTATTTTGTAGCAGATCGGACCAAAGTCAGAAGGAAGGTCTATTCCGTAGCGGATCCGAACTAGGTGAGGGAAGAGTGGACGTGACTATTCCTGGGAGAAGAATAGTGACTTCTTGGAGCAGCTTGGTGCCTTTTGTTTTGTTTTGGATTTCTGACTTTGCAGTTCTCGATGTCGTTTGCACCATCGGTTGTTTTTGGTTGCTGTCGTTGGCTTTTGTTGTTTTTCACTTCTATTTGTTTACAAGTTAAAGCACGTGTTTTTATTTACACCACGTATTCAATTTTTTAATACTGTTTGTTTGTAAACAAACAGCATGTGTTTTTTGCATGCTACGGTAGCAAGTGTTTTTTGCATGCTACAGTAGCACGTGTTTTATACACACTTTGTGGCATAATTCACGTCACTTTAAAATATTCATAACGATACTCCACAACATTTTATCATTAGCTACTTCGAAAAATTAAAATTTTAAAATTTTCAACCCACCCTATAATTCAAGTAAAATTATTTTATTCAGTATATTCAGTAAAATTTATTCTCTAGTGTGTTCTTAACGGTAACCAAAAAGTTAAAATATTATATATATATATATATATATATATATATATATATAAAGAGATATATGTAAATGTATATATATTCAGATATAACTAATGTTTTTTCTAATTACAGATTATTCGTGGATGGAAGAATTATTCAGAGAAAAGCTATGAATATTATTACACATATTGCAGTACTGACATTTCTACTTGCAAATTTATGTGGTAAGATACTGAAAAAAATATTTTTTCCACTTGTGATTATTAACTAAATAATATTAGAAGCTGTGAAATAGAGAAGGGACTGCACGCATACTGTTAGTTGTTTCAATTCCAGGAATCAAATTTTCTACGTGCCAACCTCCAAAGGTTTCGTGCTTGAATACGCGAGAAGAAGAGTTTACTGGTTCGATTCTGTTAAGCACATAATAACTTATACTTGTACTGTGACTTACAATAATAAGTGGAGGTTTGAGTTTTATGAATTACTTGCTTTTTCCTCCAGCAAAATTTTCTCACTGTACGCCTAATAGATAGACAACCAACATGACAGGACAAATATGCGCCAAACATGGAACTCTAGGTTATTCCTCCATGAAGGAAGAAACACTGAGTCGTTAATATCATTTAGAGAACCACGGGATAGATAGGCAGAAATTCCATTTACGTTAAGTTATCAGAGTTAGGAAGTAATACAAAGAAAAGGAAAATCGTACAAGAATCGTCATTATGCAAAGCAACAAAACTTCCCTTGTTCAAACACATACACACAAAATGAGAGAGAGGGAGAAAGAGTGGGGGAAAAGATTAGCCTTTTCAAATGATATATTTTTATATTTAGAAACATAGAGTTATCCTTACACTCTCCGTGTCTCTTTCTCTCTGTTTGAGAGAGAGAGAGATAGATAGATAGATAGATAGAGAGAGAGAGAGAGATGGAATGAGAGAACTTACACATACACACATAACCGATTAAAAAGAAAGAAAACTAAATAAACTTACACGATATGGTCTAAGAAAGGAAAAATGCGAGGGAAATTTTATTAATCATGAAACAATTTCATTGATTTCTTACCATCACACACAATCTTATTAATCTCTCGGGTATCCAGTGATTTACATATCGCAGCCAGGGCATCATTCTCATACAAGTACCAGGGGTATGCATAAATTTTTGCCGGTTTTGTTGGTAAAGAAAACACGTAATTTTCAAGGGAAAATAATTTTGTTTTATTCAAAATATTGGCTATCGGCTTTTACACATTTCGCCCATCTTTCAGGTAATTGATGCATACCATGCCAGAAAAACTGCTTGTCTTTTGCGGCAAACCATTCGTCGAGCCATTTTCCAACGTCTTCGAAATTGCTGAAGTGCTGCTCTGCGAGCGCGTGCCCCATTGATGCGAAGAGGTGATAGTCAGATGGTGCCAGGTCTGGGGAGTACGGCGGGTGCGGAAGGATGTCCCATCCAAGCGTTTTCAAGGTGTCTTTCACTGGTTTTGCTGTGTGAGATGGCGCATTGTCGTGTAACACAATCACTTTGCCATGTCTTCGGGCCCACTCCGGTCGTCTTTTGATCAGTGCGTGATTTAAATTAATCATTTGTTGGCGATAGCGTTGTGCATTAACGGTTTCGCCGGGCTTCAAGAGTTCATAATACACTATACCGCTCTGGTCCCACCAGACACAAAGCATGGTCTTCTTGCCGAAGCGATTTGGCCTTGGTGTTGAAGGACCGGCTTCGCCAGGTGAAAGCCACGATTTTTTTCGCTTCGAGTTTTCAAAATAAATCCATTCGTGACCCTCCACAATTCGATACAAAAAGGATTCATGGCGTTGAAGCAGCATTTCACAAGTGACTTTGCGATTTTCCATTTGACGTTCATTCAAATCGTGTGGGACCCATTTACTCAGTTTATTGATCTTCCCCATTGCTCGTAAATGTCTGCTGATTGTTTCTTGTGACACATTTAATGCTTTTGCCAATTGCTGTTGAGTTTGAGTTGGGTCACCCTCCAATAACGCCTGCAATTGCTCGTTTTCGCACTTTTGTGGTCTACCAGAGCGCGCACTGTCTTTCACGTTGAAATCACTACTTTTAACTTGTCAAAACCATGTCCCACATGTTCTAATCGATGGATCGTGTTCACCATATGTTTCTACCAGCACACGATGACTTTCAACAGCCTTTCTCTTTTGATTAAATAAGAAAAACAATGCGTGCCGCAAATGTTCTTTTTCAAGCACAAACTTCGACGTGATCACTGAACAATAAAACAAAGACGCTAGTGTTTGGCGGACTCAACTTGTATGTGTTTGTAGTTTCATGTCAGACAAACAAAATGACGTATGTGTCAAATGAATACGCTGCGTACTTTTTACTGGCGCCATCTCTTAGGTAACCCGGAAACTACTTATGCACACAGCTGGTATATTTTTTAGAAAAGCTGTGGCTTAACTGGGAATTGAACCTAAATCTACAGAATGAAAGTTCAGCACGATTTTTATTAGTCAATCAAAACATCAAACTACGTAAAAAAATAGAAAAAATACGACAATAAACATAGAACACTAGCAACAATAAGGATAACAAAAAAAAAATTAAAAAAAATCGACCAGAGCCTTTAATAAAGAACTTTGTAATAATTAGCTAACTGTTTGACTCTTAAATTGGCAGGTAGACTCCAAAATGTAAACAACAACGTGTTAACATACCTTTGGGTCTCTTTGATATCCTCTTGAAGCAAAGAATATGTAAAGTTTGGGCTATCAGCCACACGGAGAATTTTCTCCGAACAGGAGAAAAATACGGAAATCTGGACGATGAAGTAGAGTCTCAAAGTGTGTCTTTATAATGGCATCGGTCAATCCTGCCATACAGCATTTTGAATTTTTCTCAGATTTCCTGTCTATTCTTACACACCACTAGCATATCAAATAGTCTTTTTGACCACATTGAATACATGCATCAGATTCAATAATATCTTGCTGCTACAACGTCACTTTACTATAATCCAAATGATTACACAACATAAACAGTTGAAAGTACAAAACAGAATTATCTTTGAGCAGAGCTAAATTAGAACATATGGCGTGCCATTATAGCCCTAATTTGATCATGATTTTACTTTTCTCGTTCCAAAGAGAAAACAAACATTTATAAAGGTCTTTACGGAGAAGTCCTCCATCTGAAAATTAGTAACAGCAGCGTACACTAGTTCCAAGATAATGTCAATCGGATATAACACATGCATAAGAGCGTCATACGAACTGTTCACACAGTGAACACACATTATTTGGAGAAAGCAAAGAGTCAAAAGAGCCTTGGCCTGAATTTGAATATTTTTAAGATTTGTCCCTCTTTTTTCAATCGATTTATAAAGATCAGATCATTGCATTTGGGGAAATTATCTGTGCTCAAGGAAAAAACAATCATTTTATAAACTTGAGACCAAAAGTCTTTATTGAACGGTAATATTTAGCATATAAACGACAGTTTACTCATAATAAATATGTTAACGAAACCACAGCAATCCAGCAAAGAGGAAATGCAAAATTGATAAAATTTTAATTTCCAAATAAAGAATTGTATTAAAAGGGATCCAGTGACTTTAATGGTAGAGCGAATATCCGCTGACCAAGTGCTACCCAATATTTTAGCTTGTTGGGGATCGTAATTTCAGACAGGGCCTGAGAACTACGTGTCAAGTTCAAATCCAAAGCCTGAGTTTCCTTCTTATCTATGCTGATACTAGCGATAGACTGAAACATAGAGATGATCTGAAAATTCATATATAATTCATCTTCAGATGAAATTGTATAAGTAACGTCATCAGCGTACAAAAAACTCCGAAGAGGTTGCGACAACAGTTTAATGCCCGGGAAGACACCATGAACTGCCATCGCTAAAGGAGACATGGCAAGGGCTAATAGAAGGGATACGCACGTACATCCTTGAACTAGACCTTGCTTTATTTGGATCTTAGCGACTATTTTCCCGTTGATAGATAATTTGACATAACGATTTGAGTACACCCAACTAATCAGATTAATACATTTTAAAGGGAAGTTCATAAGGCGTATAGCCTGGAACAAGAAAGCGTGGAAGACATGGTCATTGGCTCTCTGAAAAACGGTTTTCATGAGTAAGAAGGGTTTAGAAATACTTTTATTAGTAAACAGTAAGGGTTCCGAATGTTCATAAGTTCAACATAAATCGTGGATATACACTAGATGCCTCTTTGACTCAAGTGAAGAACTTATGGTAGAACTTGTTCAAGTGTACTTGAATCACATCTCATAAATATTCGAGTGTCGAAATTCTGAAGATGTATAAGCCTGCAGTTACCAGTAGACGCTGTTTTTTGTTTTCTTAATCAAAATGCCAATATATGTAAAAAAATCCCCTCAATCTAGAGGGTTATCATAAAAAGAGTTAAACAGTTCAGCCAGTTCCAAAACGAAAAAGTCCTGATTTTTAAGATACCAATTTCTACCTCAACTAGAATCTAAATTTATACTTTGCAGAACTTCAGCTACTTTATTAGAAGAGAAAGATTGTTGTAAAATGTTACCTTCAAACTCCTTAAGGGATGGTAAAAAAGACAAATTAAAAGCTTTTGGAATATCTAAATATCCCATACTCTTGCTTTGAAAAGACCTAAAGTATTGAGAACGAATCCAGAGTAAATATCAGGGCCATAGTAGGTAGCGCCCTTGTCATCGCTTAAGATTTTTATAAAATTTTCTTCCTTTCTTTTTTATCTTCAATAACCGAATCTAATGTGACAGATTCAAAAATGCGGCATTGCTGTATCGATGTGCGTTTTTGAAGATTCAAGGTCTTGTACCTATACAACAAGTTCAGTTTGTCTTGAGTTTGATGTACTTTAGGTAGCTAAATTAAATCTAACACAGCCCTCCATTATATTCTTGTAATAATTCATTATAATAACAAATTAGTTTTGTATTTGAGTAATACTCTCTAATATAGTCCTTCTAAGAGAATCTAAACATATTTTTCCGACGGATCCACACTTTCAATTCCTCTCCAGGCTTTCCTCGAACAGACGCCGCTTCCTGGCGTAATTCATTGGTCGCCAATTGTTAGTATAAGTAAGGGTTTAATCGTATATACATATTTAATCAATATTCAAAGGTCAATATTAATATTTCTACCTATTTCTTAGAATGCCAAGGAATGTAATACATGTGACATATTCAGAACCCCAAGTAGTAGTACGAGTAATCAAGACAACATCGAATTATTATTATACATCATTCATATTCCAAAGTTACCCCCAACAGAACTGAGCACCAGAAAGAATCACTATATACGACACTTCACTTCAGACTAGTTAGAGAAATTGAGAATATTCAATTTGAATTTAGACACAAAATATTTCACTTCAGAATCTCACTTTTTCTCCTGTAACATCCTCAATTATTAATTTCAAAGTTAAGTATTTTTCGGCTGCCACCGTGTAAAATATCTAAATTGAACAATTCCCAAAATTCGTAAAAGCTTGATTTAAGTTGTAGCAAAATTAGAGGATGCTTCAAAATTAGTCATGTTTAAGCTGAAGCCATGTTGGATTTCGGAATTTAAAATATTTTACTCTTGAAACTCAATGTTCTTCAGGATTTCTAAATATGAATTTTCAAGGAAATCAAATGGTTTGTTTTTAAACGCATCTTTTAGGCTTCTACCACGTAGGTTTCCGAAATTAAAAAGGTGTGAACATTCTCCGAAGTCTAATGATTTTTCAAACTTATCAAACTTGAGCTGGTGTAAAAGCCTAGTTGCTGTTCCATTTTTATATTTATTTTATCCCCTTTTATTTTTTCTTAGTCTCCGTTTTGTTTTCTTTCACTGTGTTCTCCTTAGCTCATTCTCTTTGGTTGGTTTTAGACTCTTTGAGCGTGTTCCGCTTGGATTTTTCTTTGGATTTTTAATCGTTATCCATCCAGGTTTTCGTTAGTCACGCAGCAATGACTTGGATCTAACGCTTGTTTTTGATTGGCCCTAGTCAATGCTTCGTGACTTGTTTTTTGCTGATTGGTGTGAATCAGCCTTCTTCTCCGTTTGCTGGGAGAACTGCTCTCCCACGCCATGTTAGTTCAGTTCCAATTTTTAAAACGAAGCGACTAGATGCATGGGCTTTCCGTCAACTGTACTTCCTAAGCCCTGTCTACGAGAGGTAGATATAAATACTAAATTTAGCATAATTTTCGATTTAGACTGTTTTCGTTTATACCGGAGCATATATCATTCAAATTAAGAAGAATTAAACCGATACAAGTGCTACCAGGACTATTCAGCTACATCATTATTTCGGAATTCTCAACTCATTAAAATTTTATATAATTTTTGTTTAGAGATTATTTATCAGTATGTACAATATGTTCTAAATTTCAGTATGGGGCCGCTATTAACCGAATTCTTACATTACAAATATCGGTTCATTGGATTTTAATAATCATATGCCAATTTCTCGTCTCCAGTTTTCCAAATCAATTCGAAATTCCCGGTTAGCCATGTTTGACAGCTACCGCATATTTTCCTTACTTGATCAAATTAGCAACATGTCTGCTCGACTATCTTTGCGTACCGTTTTGATGCTAATAGTAAATTTTAATTTATTCGACATGGTTCGATAATTTTGGTTTCAACTCCAGCCACTATTCTCTGATGAAAAAGTGATATTTTATAACAATATTTTGTATTTTCAAGATTTATTTAGAACGTCTTTTGTATAACGTAGTAATCATCTGTAATGACGTCACACAATTATTAAGGTTAAAGTGATTCTTTCGTTACCATGTATTTTGGACTAGAACTTCTTTCGTGTAAGTAATACTGTACTAAAACTTTTCGAAATTATACAACAATATTTCGGGAATAATTTGTGAAAACATCAACGAAATTTGTTAATTATTACAGAAATTATGGACATTTATGTGTGACTACGTAACTTTCAGTTCTGCTTAATTCAATGTATACCAGCGATTCAAATTTGTTTGTTTTACAACCCGACTGTAATTCTGTTCAGATTCTGATAAAATTATCATAGCCGAAAGCGTGAAATATGTAAAGTCAAAGCAATAAATTGAAATTATGAAATTTTTATATTTCTTCGAAAACAATCTTGAGTTTATATTCAGTGAACGTAGTGTAGAAACCTCTCAGTTAACCAGGTACGATCTACGGCATTAGTTGATAATCCTCGTACAATGTTTAGTAATGTTTATAATGTGCAGTGAGTTATTTAATGTTTAACTTGATATCTATTGGAAATTAGCTATGAATCGTTACGTGAAGTTGACAGCAATTGATACTATATTATTTCTGTGTTGCGGTAAACCTATCGTATTGAGTGATGTTATTTTAATTAGATTAGATCGGTTCATAAATCCGTGGACCAGTGGTAGGATTCTTTCGCCAGCTGAGAAGTGATAACTTGGGAAAGGAACTATATATTGAATTTCTGGTTATTTCTGCATTGAAATTTGAAGTGACTCCAGCATGTGATTTGTGTGAATATATATTATTTGCGTTTTGCGTTATGACACTACGTTTGGATTGAGTTGCGACCGTCATTCGTTGTGTTCATTCGTCTTTATTTCAGGAATTGCGATTCCAGACTACAGGTGTGGGCCCTACTAAGGTAAAGGTAAGACATGGTCTTTTGCCACCCTGTAGACTTCGAAGTGAGTAAAGACACCGTATGAGTCACATAGTCGTTATGCGTATCATCGTTTGAGATTATTTCCCAAGTAAAGAGTTGCGTTTTTCTTTCTTAATCTGTCGCTAATCTAAACCAGCTGGTACTTCGGAATATAAACTGACGATCTAATTAAAAGATTGGAGGTGTCGCCTTACCGGTATTTCCTCCTTCGATCTAATTTTTTTTTTACAGCGATCACAAGGATCTGGAATCCTCTTTCCCAGATATTCTTAAATCTGGAAGGCATTTCTGCGCCGCTCGTCTGGGGTGTAGAAAATGTTTGGAGCTAGAGGTTAGGTTAGATGCGTTGCGTGGGTACTCTAGGCTCCTGGCGACCCTATTTGTCTGTGTGATCCACTTTTGGGATCATTAGGTTGGGGACGTTTCAGTGTTTGTGCGACTCCAGCCAGGATTGCCATAAAATCTGTGCGTTTGCACTGGCGGCACCGTAAAATTTGAAATAAAAAATGATAACTTTGGAATCGAATTAATTACTCTTTGAAACAGACATATATGAAGTTTAACGAAAGTTGGATGATTTTTACTTTTAAATAACGAGGTTTTGATTTGCTCCCATTTTGAATTTCGGTACGCAAATTTTTAAACACAGAATATAATTATATTTTGGGCTGTCGCCATGATCTTTTGTGAAGTAAAAATCTTTTATCTTAGAGATCTAACTCAGTGCCCTTTCGAACCCCTCATTGTTGAATTTTACGAAACCTGGATATTTTATAAAAAGTATGACGTCACGCGGTGCCTCTTCTTTGGATTTCAGAATTCAAGATTTTATATTTTCAAAATTTAAGCAATAAACGCTGGAGCCTAGGGAAATGAAATGTCACGAAATCGAAAACCTTGGACTTAGATTGCAATCATATAGTACAAACAATCCAAACATCAAGTTAGAGTTACGGTGCCAGAGCTTAAAATTTTCTTCATCGTTGTTTGACTAATAGAGTTATCGTGCCATACCTTAAAACTTCTTTCAACAGTATTTGACTATGCTATAGCTATACAGTCCTTCCAATATTAAACAAAGTTCCTCAAACAGAAAAACACACCCATCCGTGACTTCCATTCGAAGAATCCGTTGCGGTATAGTATGGTAATTACAAACAGTTCTCAATACTGCACTGAACAAAACTGCGCAATATATACCTGCTACATCACGCACTGGTACAAATTTTCGAGAGGACTATTTAAACCTATCTAGTGCGTTTAATAAACGAATAGAGAGGGTTCTGTATACAGTGATGTAACAAGCCAACTGCTACATTCTCGAAGATAAGTAACATCAAAAATTTGTCTTCCCTTCACTAGGCACATGAAACCAACAGCATCTTCTGGTGGGCATTTAAGTTCCCGATATAGTATAGGAGAATATGTAGAAAAATTGCCCTGTGTGGCAGTTTTCGTGAAGAAGTGTTTGGAACAGTTTTGTTTAATCATAAACTACCTGTAGATGGATATTTTTGATGGTGACACTGTGTTCTGTTGCGCATAACTTTGATGACGCCATCAAATGGAGGCCATGAGTCATTCCAAACCTCTGTATCTCCGTTATGTTTAATCGGATTCTTTTCCTAAATATTTCAGAAAAGTCTTACTTTTTTACATGACTTCCTACGCGTCTGAGGATAACAGAACAACTTTTGAAAAAAAAAATATATATTTAGTGCTTATTTCCAACATTTCGGAGAGCAATTTTTGCTCCCGCAGGCATGTACGGAAGGAAACCTTAATATATCAAAACCCACAAGAGCTATAGAGGTGAATCGAAAACCGTTGTGCAGCTCTTGAAGTGTACTTTCAAGATTTGGAAATATATTTTCTCCAAATGATTTTATTTTATTCTAAATATTAGATTAAAAAATGAGTAACGAATGTAAAATATTGGATTTTGAAATCAAATTCTTTTTTTCGGAAAAGTTTAATATGACGCTGCAACTTTTATTGTGCGCTGGTCACATGCTCCCTTGACACCAAATTTCAGTCTTTTTTATGAGAACTTATCTGAGATATTTAAGTCCGACATCCGGCATTTTTCGGCAAAGGATCATGTATGAACCCCCGTTGGAAAGGGGAAGTGATTCAACGCCAAGGGTTCTTTTTTGTATCTCGACACTCTGTTCGTAGGTCTAAACATTAAATAAAATTACAATCTTGTATTCAGCTCCTACACAAAAAGAAATTGGTTCCAAAATTCAATTTTCTACAATTCTATACTCATTTTAACATAATATTTAGAATAAATTAAGTCATTTCGAGAAAAGATGTTTCAAAATCTTCAAAGTGCACTTCCGGAGTTACACAACGTTTTTTGTTCATCATTTTAGCTCTTTCTGTTCTCAAGATATTCAGGTTTCCGTACATGGCTACGGGAATATAAATGCCCTCCACCATGTTTTAAAGACAGACACTCCGGGACAAATAAGCACAAAATATTTTTAAGTTGTTCTGATATCCTCAGGGATGTAGCAAGTTATATGTAAGCAAAGATTTTTCTAAAATAGTAAAAAAAAAAAACAGTGGTGGATGATTTGACGTAGAAAAAACCATATATTTTATATTGATCTAATTATTATGTGAACTATAAATTTTATCAAAACATGTATTAACATTTTGTTAAAAATTATCTTTGAAATGAGTTATAACACGTCGAAATCCGACTGAAGACAACAGAGATACAGATGTTTGAAATAATTCATGGACGCCATCAAGATGAGCATTGTATATAATCAAGGTTATACGCATAAGAACACAAAGCGCCACCGTCAAAAATATTTATCTCTGGTGTCGTTTATGATTAAATTAAACCATTCTTAACATTTCTTCACGAAAACTGCCACCAGTTACATATGGGCCAGGCCTCCTAAAGGAACTCTAAATGAAACTAAATTTCAAGCTCTATATTGATTCCTTCTTTTTCGTTAGGCTTTCTGAAGTCGTAAACCGAATTGTTTTCAATAAAAGACGATTGCCAGTTTTAACGTGAATGAAAATTGCTATATATATATATATATATATATATATATATATATATATATATATATATATACCACTTTTATTTCAATGCGCTGCTCAGCTAAAATGTTTGGGAAATCTAGCATTTTAATGACTGACTTAACAACTCCGTTTTCCTAACTCTGCTTCCTTGCCAATAAATAGACAGAAAATATGTACAATTTAGGAGTTCAAAAATTATTTGGCCTCCGAAATGTACATTGTTATAATCATTTTTAAGTACTGATTACTTAAGTAAGTTCTTAATATTAATTTTGTTGGACGACTTTGACATAAATATCCATTTTCATTGTGTTCTGTTAATTGTCACAATTATTATAACATCCTACAATAATTAAAGCGTTACGATTTCTGTATTCACGAAAGTAATTTAAAAAATATTCTGTATGTCTGAGTTACAATTACGTTGCACTAAATATTAGAGAATAAGGATTTCGTTTAAAAGTGCATACAATTGTAGTGTATTTTAAAGTAAATGTAATACATTCAACATAACAGGTATTTTATTATGTTCTTTGTTACTGGCAAGTAAATGTCAGAAGTTACCACAAAAATATACGCGTTCATTCAAATTTGGATAATGTTCCTGACATGCTTCTGATACTTAAGAATTTTACTGTTTTACTATGTACCCGTGTAATATTTATTTAATCTCCTAACTGCTTATCCAACATAATATTATTTTAGGTAATGCAGACGCACAGGATCCTTATGACGTTACAACCATAGTGAGATTTAAAGACGCTGAAAATTTTCTGGAGGCCTATGAAAATGGCAACTATGGAGGTAAGGAAGTTCCTATTTTGTGCATATATTATTCAAATATTACCATTTTGTTTGATAAGTGTGTTTAAGGTATAGAATTTCATTTTAGAGAAACTAGAATGAAAAGACAGCATTTATTGTTTAAAATTATTCATAAATAGTCATTCATCCACTGCAGGTTAAAATACAAGAAGCTTGATTGCGCTTGATTCAAAATGAAAGTATGAATGGTCTTTTCCAGCAGCACATAAGCATTGTATATTCTAAAACAAAGTCCGGCTGGATCAAAGGTGAATGAAAGTCATAAATAAAATTAATTGAGAACTCAGTTTACAAGAAATGTGCTTTAGGAGCTCATATCTGTTGATTTTGAGATGCCGGAGCAGTCTAAAGAGTAATAATACAAAGAGCATTATTATTTTAGGATAACTCTAGGATTGTCCTTTGAATGTAATCCAAGAATTTCACCTTTATTTCAATTTGAATTGAGTCTGGAGAGACAATATCATACCTACCAGAAAATCCTGGCTTAAGGAAAGAAAAAAAAAAGACTGCCGAAGAGACAGATGAAACCATCCCGGCTAGCTTTCTCCTTGAAAATGAACACAAGTGGTACAAGGAAATGCGGCGAAAACTAACAGACCGGTAGAAACACCGGTCTTTGGGTCACAAGACAGGGCATAAATCATTACAACCCATCAATGTCTCCTTCAGGTAGCACATACAGGTAGTGTACAAGCAACCATTCATAAAATAAACTCCTTCAAAAGAGAAGCACTGGAAGGAAAAATAAAATAAAAAATACAACCGAAGCTGCCAGATATGTACCAGATAAAAGGAAAGCCAGGATAGAATAAGCTTCTATCGAGAAAAATATCATAAGAGTAAAACAATACAGGTTATTTAATATACTAAACAAGTATGGCCAACCTTAAGCTAATGCCATATATGAAAAATATTCAGTGAGCATCAGATACAGAAAAGCAAACTTATAAAACTTAATCGAAAAGAATATCCACAATAGCATAAGATATCATAAACCACTTCTCAAGTCCCAAAATATAAGCGCAATGTTTATTCAACAATAATTATAAGCTTGATTGATAGTAATGCATAACTGCACAACTAAGCCACTTTACATTATTCAGTCTCAACCGACATGCGGCAGACCACACTATTTTTAAGAGCAAGTGAAAGAATAATCTTTCATAAATACGTTTCATCATACAGCATAAGCAGCTGATAAGCTCATAATTAATAACACTGCTGGCATCTTGTAAAATATAAGAGAATTACATCTCTACACCATATCGACGTAACATTATCACTGTATGGTATAAAAGTCTCAAAAAGTCAGCTAATGGTAGAAAGTTTTCCTGAGAGTCTGAGCTGTAGTCATTCCACTTATAGTTTCAGAAATGTTATTTTGCTTGTTGATTTGTGCAGAAGAGATGATTCCATGTTGTTTTTGTTTGGCAGAGGATATCTGTGGATATCATGCTTACAATAGGATCATTTGAATTGGCTTAGAAAATACTTTTCTTTCTTGGGGCGAATTTGTTTACCAACACTTGTAAAGAACAACGTCAAAGTAAAACATTACTAGCTTTATGTTACTACCCTAAATAGATCAAGCACTCATTGCTGAAACGAAACTATCCATTTTGTAAAAAATTACCATGTTATTCGATAATTGGTAGACAAAACAGTCATACTTAAATTAAATATCGAAACCAGTTTTCGCTAATAGCATATCCTTATTATTTCTCTTACCCTGGTCCTTAAATATCACCGCACTTTCTGCTTCCTCTATGGTTCAGTAGTGAATTCAGTAGGTACCCCAGAGTAAAGCTTTTCCAAGAGACTGTAAATACTATTTATATTTCTTGTTGAGAAGAACGGCTGTTTCATGCCATTTAAATAGGTAATTTTAGACTAAGATTAGGTATTGAAATAACCACAATATCACTGTTGCTAACGATACAATCTACAATATTCCCATACGCAAATATTACATGGTTTCTAGAAACACCATAAAAATAACATTCTTCTCAACAGTAATAGCGTTCTTCATTTTCAAATAAAATATCATCTTTACTGTAGGGGTATCACAAACATTTCTCTAGACTTCGTATTTGGTTTCGAGATCATCAGTTCTTTTCAAAACCAGACACTCAGGCTGTGTCCGAAAGCTACACAATTCATACTCCGTGTACGTACTTCCCAGGAAGTGACGTCGCGTCACAAGCTTACTTCAAAAAAGCCCCAATTTTTAATGTGTACGAGTACGTAGTTCGTAGTGTACCGAAAACAGTGTTGTATGCTAGTCTTGTGCACTTATGATGACATACTGCGCAAATTGAGTGATCTGTACTGACTAGATTGAAGGAAATAGCAGTGGCGACACCAAGGGGGCAGGCCCGCTGCTCAAAAGTTTGGCCCCTCTACGCAGTGGCATTGCTACTACTAACTAAACTTGGGGAAGTGTAGTGAAGATCAGTGATTCTTTGTAAATAAAACGTTCAGAAGTATTTTCTTTCAGACGATTTCAACTTGCCTAACTCCTAAAATGCTAGCACATAGACAAATTCCGCAGTTCATAACAGAGATTCCATTCAGTGAGTTGTGTGAGTGAGTACCAAATATTATGGCAGATTTGTATTTGTTCTTGGTCAAAATATGCTTAAACATTTCTGAGATGTTTTAATTATATTCTAGAAATTATGAAGAACAGTAAAGCTGTTGTGACATGAATTTTCAACACGATATACTGATTAATACCTTTCCCTCATATCCAGTTTCAAAACTTACAATATTAATTTAGCATCGACTACAGGATAGTAGCGTTAAATTACTTCCTCAATTAAATTTGAATTTATATCGTGGCTTTAAGACATCCGAGGTTCAGAGGATAGAGGTGCGGGAAAGGGGTCGAATGGAGCATACATTTCCCTGGTGTAACTGAGGAGGAATCCTGGTAAATTCCCGAGTCGAAATAATTGGCCGCAAGGGATCGATCACACCATCTTCCGAATGTGAAGTCAAACTTCTACCACTGAGTTTTGGCCATTCTGTCTGGGTGTGAAGTGTTAGTGCATTTGATCTCGTCTCAGATTCTGAAAATTGGAAAAGGTAAACAAACGAAAGAAAGGAAGAAAAAGGGCGTGTATACTTCGTTTGCTGTAAGGAGTCTCCATTGAAATATTTGTTGTAACACTGTTTTATATTAGAAAATAAAAACACATCTTCTCCCTTTGTTTCAAGGTATTTTCACTTTATTCTTTTAATGAAGTAAAGACAAAGATATTACTCAGTTTTGCAGCTCAAGGAAAAGGTGACCAAGAATAATCGAACTAGGCCAAGTTACACGTCTCAATCCACCTCTACTGTGGCTATCATATTTATAGAGCGTAAAATCGGGACATTTTTAGGAAACTTTCAAACTCAATGATCGGAAGTTAAGAAAATACATGGCAATTATTGGCATTTACTTTAACGTGAAACTTGGGATACGAAAACAAGGCTTAAAATTTATAGTGGGAGGGCGATGCCTCTCTGACTCTTGATTTCATTCTTTTCCAAGGCTTGAATATAGTGTTTTAAATGATTAAGTCTTTTGTTTCCCTTGCCGCTTATTTTCTGTGAAAACAGACCTGAATAGTTTGTTCACTGTTATTGGGTTGAGAAATTGAAACAAAAACACGGAAAGAGAATCTGGTTTCAAACAACATGAAAACAGTGAAGTATACAAATCGTGTCAAGTGAAATGAGATAGTTTCAAAAGTCTGAAATCTAGGGGCAATCGTGAATTATCAGTTTCCTCACAACGTAGCGAAGCCCAGAGGAAAGTAGTTTGTGAAAATATATGATATATACATGGTAAAATCGTTTTATGTCCACCTTTTCAACATATGTACTACTAGATATGTTCGAAAATTTACATTATCGTGAACGAATTGTGTTGGAAGCTGAAGGTGTAATGATCCCAGTAATGTATCAAAAGCTGCTAAGATACGTTATACCTGTAGAATAGTGTATTTTCGTTACAGTGTAAAATATGAGACTTAAATTTATCCAGTCTAATTGAAGCTTTAGTTGGTGATTTAAGTTTTAGGTAGCTCTAGAAAACGAAGATTGTGCTTGAGAAATAGTATATCATCAAAGCAAAATTAATTAGTACAAGGAAAAATTACGATCTGAGTTGGGGCATGTTGCAAAATAATGAATTAATTAGTAGGCCTACATAGTAGGAAATTCAATATAGGCTTAGATCTAGTTTCTTAAAAATCGTGATTACAATATATATTTCACAAATTGGCAGTAACCTAACGCAGCATATCACAGTACCGGTAATTATTTATATTAGCTACTCATGTTATGTAGTGTTGAATGTGTTTCAAATGGTGATTCTTTCCTAATTTCTGATACGTAGAATACATAATATTAATCAAAGGGTTGATGAGTGCAAGAAAACATACTTTTATGCTTTGTATTCTTGTACTCACATCATTCCTTTATTTTACATCACATTCTGCAATCTACACAACCAAATTCCAAAATCAGGAAAATAACATTTGAAGCCTATTCCAGTTAAGTATAACATAAGTAACTAATATAAAGAACTAGCCATATAAAGGTTCGATTAAGCTAGATTCCGTGTACAAAGTGCCTGTTTCAATTATGGATGATAACGTGTTGTATAAATATATTATGCCTGGGTAGAAATGGACAAAAATATATGACCGGTATAGTTGATTATTTCTGAAAGCTGATATTGTTTCGCTTTCAACACAGTTACTGCAGTTATTTCAATGAAAATTGATTCGCTTCGTCACGAGCAAATAACACGTCCAAGAAAAATAACTACAGTGCAACACTAAGATGATTCCCTTATCCCTTTAAAAATAAATTTATTATTCGTCCCCAGGACGTAGACACTTAAGAGTGTGGAAACTAATCCGCTCATGTCATAAAACTGTCAAGTAATAACTGTTTGCAAGGGCACATAAAAATCTATTAGATTTTTTTAAAAATAATATGTTAACCCGGACCCGAAAATGATTGAGCAATACTTTCATGTACAATTGGAAGTTTTCATACTGCAGTCACACAGAATAAAGTTATTTCATTATTTGCAGCACTTGTACATAATTTTTGGATGCAATTGCTGGTATTTATCATTTTCACAACTATTTATAGAAAATGACTTGTTTACCAATTTGTCCTATGTAAGATAATTATTTTTCAAAATTCGAACAAGCCCTAACTAACGATTGATTTCAAATATGTACACGGTATGTATGTAAAGAATATAATGGTGGGCTTAAATGTGTATTCTGTACGCACAACGTTGAGTATTACAAAGCAAATATCACTTGATACAAAACGTCAAGTCTTAGCATCATACGACTTCAAACACTTTCAACTTTAATCTAGCATCCTTCGGTGAGGATACGCCAATGGCATACCCGAGTGATAGGTTAGAATAACGTGGATTAATCATTTAAGAGGGAAGCATAATTATTTATTACTATTTTTGCATCATTGTAACATTTCTTCTGCAAACGTTTAAAGGAAATTTTAAAATTATCATTTCTGTTAGTAAACAAATATTTAATCAATCAAATCAAATCTTAAAATCCAGTTAAATATTCAAAACAGGGATGATAACACTTTGGGGACTTAAATTTCTCATAGTATTAACACTTCTTTCGTTTTTAGACGTGCTCGTAAAGATGAATTATCTCCAGATTTCAGTGTTAGTCGTAGTTGTAGAATCAGACGTATTGTTTCACGTGCAGAATTAGAATTGTGTAATGTACTATTGGGTAGAAGTTGGGGAACTAAAACTTGAGATTTTTCCTCTTTACTAGTGCGAGATTTTTCAGTTTGTATTTTGCATAGCTTAGCGACCATCAAGAATTCCTGAAGTGGAATCATGCTTAAGGTATTTACTAACTTTTTCAGCGTGTCTCAAAACCTTGCAGAAGAAAGTGCATTGTTTTCATAATTCAAGTAACTACATTCTTGTAAGGGAATATAGTATTTTCTAGAAGTATTTTCAATTGCCAGTTTGAAAGTAAAATTATTTCCAGTTACCTTGATCTGAGAGTGAACTTCCCTTTAAGCAGTCATAGCCCAGTTTAATTTAATTTGTTATGCTGTACTACACATATTTCTTACAGAATTTCGATGATTGCACTCACACTTTTAAAGGTGTTGTTGTTGCATTTAAATCTGAGTTTTTGTTACAATAAAATAAATATTGAAGAAATATTTAAAATCTTCTCCATTTCTAAGATATCTCTTAAGATTTTAAAGAAAATTAATATCTTTTGATTTATTGGTCGCGAGACGAAAAGGGTTGAAAACCTCGGATTTTTCCTTGCAATATGAAAACTGAGTTTAACGGGTTAACAGTTATTTACTTCCGACAAGGAATTAAAGGAAGGAAGGAATTATATATATATTTAGGAAAATAAGGTTACGAATTCACTGTCCAGATTCCACGAAACCTGAATATTTTCAATCACCCATCCCTTGCAAGCATTTAACAATATCGTAGAATGGTTTCTCTGTATTTGAAATCTTTCTTTTGAAGCAACATTTTTTGTTTATTTGCGAGAAGTATTTTAAACTTAACATGAACCATGCAGTTTTTCAGGTACGTGAAGTTGGCCCAACCACATCAAGCTTTTAAGACCAAAACAACACCATGATTTTGTGCATATTTTGTGCTAATTTGTGCACACCATCCCATATTT